>JARFOC010043733.1:0-22746 GCA_031763485.1 Osmoderma eremita | reverse complement strand
CCGGCCAAAGTAATAAATTTATCAATTTGGCCGACCCTCTTGGTCATTATTCATAATGATCGGTCCATATTAATACTACCCGGTTAATCAAGTTGCCCATAACATATACACAACAGGTATCGTTGAGACTCCCAGTTATACTGAAGATTGTATAGAATCTCCGCCACTGCCCGTTTGCGCTGGTGAGCAACTCTACTTTTCATGTAGTAAAGTCGATAGGTAAACAAGATTTTTAACCAATTAAGCACAGTCGATATAAATAAGACTTTCCCAGGCAAATTATTTCTTACTCGATCTTCGCAGTGAATGTTTCAAATTCCAAGTGATTTTTCAACGCTTGGGGGAAAACGCAAATGATACTAAGAAATTTGTTTTTATGATAGAATCACTTACCGATGGCTCATGTGTCTGCAGGCTGTCTCACAAAATCGGATTAAAGAGAGAATATAAATTGTAATGGAGAAATATCTAGGTTTGAGGTGTATAAAGTTTAATATTTGAAGCATGTTAGGATAAAAGGTGTTCAGTCAGATGAGAATTAAAAAAAAACATCTTATTTCTATTAAGTTGTTTGAACAAAATTGAACAAATTTATTCTTTACTTGGCAGGAATAAAAAAAGAGAAACATGATTTTTAAATAGGATGAAAATCAATCGATGGAATTGATTGAAAAATTAAAAATTATTTTAATAATTTTATGGTATCACGAACTATTGTGATCAATACATGGGTTACTTATAATGCATTAGTTACGAACTCGCAATTATTTAACATTCAACTTAAATTTTTTCACAATTCTTAAAAATTGAAAAATCACTTTTCGTGTCCATCATGATCGTTGGATTTCCTGCAGCTTCTACAATTGCATCAACTGGCTCCCACTCTCGTGAATATTTTGGAATTTTTAATATTATTCTTGGCAAATCTTCGCACCGTATTTTTACTCTTCCTTCAATTCCAAAGAAGCTGGCAACATCGAATATTTCGCCCACATGGATGAAGTAAACTCTTTTGAAAATTTCATGAAACAAGCGAGCAAGACTGTCTCTCCAGCACTTTGAACTTGTTCTTTGGCCAGCACTCATAAAGCAGACGATATATCTTTTTGGTAGTGTAGTTTTGGCTTTTGTACCACCTCTAATGATCAGTAAAGATAGCAAGGACTGTGGGACAGAACGATAAACACACTGTTCGGATTACTCCTCCCGCACAAGTATTAATTAATTCGGGACGACACGTGTATCGGGAATGCGTGGATTCCCATTCTCAAGTCCGGCACCGAATGTCTTTCGAAGATCGCTCAAACCAGAACACAGCACTACCTTTCCCTCTCCCTTCACTCTCCCTACCACCTATTCAAAGAAACACATGTAACATATTTCCACCTTTGTCTTGAATGGTACAATTCCAAGAAGACGACCGTACGTCGTCTACAAGGCACGTTGTTTAATCGTTCATAATAAAACAAAGAAACAAACAGTACTGAGTGACGACCGCAACGCCGTTCGTAGGCACGTTTTTAACCGTTAATATTGAATGAAATAGTGACAAAGAGACCGACGCCGTCTTAGCAGGATGTTTTGGCACCGTTTCACAATAAATCAAAAAGTGTTGAGAAATAAAGCGGCACTTCTTCACGATTCAAGAGGTTAATGTTCTTTTTAAAAAGAACGAAAGACATTCGGTGCCGGACTTGAGAATGGGAATCCACGCATTCCCGAAACACGTGTCGTCCCGAATTAATTAATACTTGTGCGAGAGGAGTAATCCGAACAGTGTGTTTAACCTCTAATAATGCTCACTCACCGCTAATAAACTCTAATCGTACGCTATTTACTACCCCTAATTTTATTGCGGGCCATCAAAATCTGATGATTTAATTCAAAAACGTGCAAGCTTAAACGTTTAACCGATTGTTTATGGACCAAAATCTTTGTTATTCAAAAAGCATTTCCACACACAAAGAAACCGATTCTTTGTGCCGTACCTCTTTTAAACTCCGCAAAGATAGATGCCCTAAATGATTTAACCACCGGGGGCGCTTATTAGAATAAACATTAAGTACAATTTAAAGTCGAAGGTAGACTAAATTTCATTAAGCATAGCTTAAGTTTTTTCTGTTAGTGTGGGTGAACCAATACGATTAAGAACAATAAAACTTTCAACAAAAAATCTTTCTAAAGTTAGGAAGAAAATGTTTTATCCTTAGTGTGAGGTGAACCAATAGAGTTTGGAAAACAACTTATTTTATCCTTTTAAGTGCCATTATCGGCGCATGGTTTATTGCTGGAATCACCATACTAGCAAAAGCAATGAGAGGGGTACAAGCATTAAAGACGGACTCGAGTTTCTGCCTACCAGGCGTCATCAGCGTCTCTCCGAATGCTAAACCCACTTTCATCGCTAATGCTTCGCTTGTGCCCCTTTCATTGCTTTTGCTAGTATGGTGATTCCAGCAATAAACCATGCGCCGATAATGGCATTTTTACGGTTAATTGTTTTTTGGCATTCTTGATGTTTCTTTTTAGTGCGTTTTATATAATATAAAGCTTTTCTTGTTATTTTGTTTAAATATACATATATTTATTTTTACTACGCAGAATGTCATGGAAGTAGGTTGAACGTATAGTTCTTACAATATTGTAAGTCAAACTAGGTGTATTTTCTTTGTATTCTAGGCTAAAAAGATTTCACGATTTGAAGTTATTCAATCCGAGTATTAACTGACAGTAAAAGAAACCGAACTTATTTGCTAACGAAATGCAATAAAATATCAACTAGTTACTATTAACTTTTAACTACACGATAGTGTACATTCCCAACATCTAAAACATCCTATTTATTCCGGCTAATCTCCCTTTGATAATTGCGTCCAGAACTTAAAAATAACTTCATGCATTATAGGTATCTACACGCTATATCTAAATACATACATACATCATACTCGATGGATTGTGACGAACGAATGGAGAGCAACCGAAGCTTATGTTCCGTGCGAAACGCAATCCTTCATGTCTCAGACTCCCTACTTGCTTACGTCTTATTATTTATTCTTTCTCTTTCATCTCCATCCAGGATATTTTTATGCCGATCAGCATTATAGTTCGCCCTACGTTGTTGGGTATGGGATTAATGGTAATGGTAAGCATTCCACGGAATGCTGATTGGACTGCGAGATTTCCAGCGAAATATACGACAGGAGACTGTTTGTCTCGGCTACAACGCGAGCAGTAAATATGTAGTTCGGTTTGCGTGTTAAATTTTGTCTGGTATGTGACGTGATATTAAATGAAATATTAAAAAGTGGTATTTTTTCTTAATATCTTGTTTTAGAACAAATTTTAAAAGGCAACTATAGGTTTTAAAATAGATATATGTACTATATCTGTACTACTATACAGGCTGTCTCATATTGGAATCTCGTAAATGGTAGGATATAGAAAGTCTGTTAAATAGGACATGATATGCGTGACGCCAAGGATTACTATATCATCTTTTTTTAACTTTAAAATTCCAAGCCATTAGGCAAATGGGTATTACACAAATATTTTACAAATTGAAGTGCATATTCTTTTACTTGTTGCATGTCCTACCGTATTTTTTACAGATAGCGCCACCCCCAAGGTTGCCAACGACGGCTTTCTAAACAACATATTGCCAAATATTATCTTCTTTTCTCCATTTGCTTGTCATTTTTATACGTCGCCCGTACCCCCTCACTCGTCCAGATCGACACATTAATTACGAGAAACAATAATAAATAAATCAATAAAAAAAAAGATTTTTGTCAATCCTGTTTTAAATGCAAATCGTACTTTGACTGTGTCGGAAAGACCATAATTTGGTGATTTCAATGATGTGTGATTTTGTATGCCGTAATAAACTTATAAAGATATTTGTGTGCGTATACAGAGGCTATGCTTCAACGGCAGCAATGAATTAATAAACAATAAATAAAAGTATATAAAGCGCAATACAATAATGTCGAAGAACTCCAACTTGTGTTTTAATCAACAATTTGATTCGATCATTTGGGAATTTAAAATTTAATTCGTTCCCGAATTTTATTATTTAATTCCTTTACAAATAAAGTTAGATTCGCGAAATTATTGGAAAGGAATTGTTTGGGAATTAAACTCAAAAAATTTACTATACTATTTTACCATGCTTTTATTACTCGGATAAAATGAAAAAAAGAATTAAATAAAGGGGGGGGGGAGGGGGGGAGGCCTTTGAGAATGAGAAAAGTTTAAATGAAATAATTTCTCAATTGCACCTTAATCAACACTGAAAACACTGAATCATTGCTAATTTAACCGAATCTGTAGCATTAATAATAAGAAGGTTAGCAATAGTGCCCCGAAATTTTTGAACACTCTGTATAATATAGTTCGACCTGAAATAATTAAAGTTACAGAAATGTCAAATAGCAAAAACGAAATTAATTAAGGTATTAAGAGATAAAGGTTGCTATTATATCCCATACTGCATACGGAGGTTGAGACGATCTATAATAACGCGTATCGTACTCTATTGGGTGGAGTTCGTGAGTCATTGCGCGTCCATATACCTATCGCGCACACGGTTCAATCTTCTTAAAAAAAGGTATTACTTTGAATGACCTTTTATTTAAGGTTACATAGAATATATTTAGTACAGACATGCGTTTTACAATCCATAACTGCCCGGGGCGTGAGGACTTCTTAAACTCTTGTTACTTTATTTAAAACATTGCCTTCACTATATACCCGCCTCGTACAAACATCCTCTTACGCATGGCACTTGCATTTTTACGCACGAATAAGCCTGTTGGATGCCCCTTGGATAATCTAACATACACATCGTGAATAATGGACGCGGAGCAAGAACAACAAAAAATTAAAAGAAAACACATAAAAAGCAGAAGAACGCCTTTTCTTAATGTCTTTTACATGTTTTGGCTTTATTGCAAAGCGCACTAAGCGACATCCGTTTCCCACGATGTCTCCCCCTTCGCTCCGTCCTGTATTATACTACATACATTTTTAATTGATCGAGATAGTTTTAAGGAGGCATTCGATGTACTGGGAGGCACTTTATTTGTTTTGCTCTTTAAAAAAGCGAGTCCCACACTAAGAGCGGTTGATTTTAATATACAAAAGGATACACGCCTTGTTTTATCTCGTAATAAATAGTCTTTCTCTAATTATGTAATGCGTAAATTTCATACAAAGTCCTTTACATATACGAAATAACAAGATTGTAAACCTTTCGGCAATAATTCTTGCCTCGGTTGATTGTAGAACGCATGGGATTTTGATATAATACATGTTTGAGTTTCGCGTGCGCGAATGTATTAAATAATAAAAAGAAATTTTATCCTGTGTGTTTTATTGTGACAAAGTAGTGGGGTATATATGTAATAAGAGAGAGTTGCAAGAGATATTCCGACCAGTTACTTAGTCGTGTGATGATGATTGTGCGATTTTAGGTGCCGAATATGGAGCTCTACTACATACGAGATGATGAATTTAATGAACTCTTCAATGGGGTTTTGCGGAAGACGATGTTTATAAAAGCAACGGTATCGAAATGTGATGGAGCTGCTAAAATTAGATGCACTTTAAGTAATATTTCTTGCCGAAAGGAAGGAATTGCATTCAAACAGTATCGGAACGTTTGTAGTAACCTTCTGAAAGAACTGTGCTCTCTTTCCTTCACCCGAAAGCCCATCAAAATAGTAACAAATAAAACTAATACTTCAGACCAAAGTGCGAGTTAAAAGAAGCGATCGATGTATTTATGGTGATGTCAAAATTCTTCCCCCCGGGGTTGCGTGCTCCATTTTACCCCAATATTGGAAAATTTGTTTTGTTTTGTCGCCATTATGTGCAACCCTCTACATCTTTCCCTACATACTTAAAAATTTGTCTTATTTAGTGAAACAATAACTTATACAGGCTGTTTACGGCCTTGTGATTTTATTTTCCAGGGGTGATTAAACATCTTAAAAGAAGGTCATTAACGTAAAAATATCTTAACAAAGTTGCATAATAAGAAAGATATAAAAAATGTAGTTTTTATTTTATTTTTTTTAAGTGGTGATTAGCCACCCTAAAAAAGGTTTTTAAAGATAAAAACGATTCATCAACAACTTGTGCAAATGTAAGCGATAGGTTATTAGTGAATTTTTTACTAAGTAGACTGATGTGTGTAACTTTTCCCATCTGTCAAGCTGTTTCATTAGTTGTGACTGCATTGCTGGTTTGACGTAAATTTTTCCGAATAAATCCTAATAGGGAAAGTAAAAATGGTGCATCGCACCAAAAGTGAATACGTTGACATGTTAATTAATGGTGAAGTACGTCATAATTCTGCTGCTGCAAGTCGATTTTACGCTGAGCGGTTTCCTAACAGGCCAACACCTATTCCACAAAAACTCACCGCTCTAGTAATCCATGCACGAGAATCTGATGTACTGCGAACAGATCAAGGTCGACACCAACGAACTTTGAATGCCGAAGAAGAAGTCTTAAATCTTGTCGAAGAAGATCCTTCTATTAGTACTCGAAAAATATCTCACCAAGTAAATGTATCAAATCGAATTGTCTGGCGAACACTGCGCGAGATTCAATTGTATCCTTTCCATGTACAAGAAGTACAGGCTTTACAACTTGAAAATCATCCTTTACGTTTACAGTTTTTTCGATGGTTTCTACAAAAACATGTAGAAATTTCAAACTTTTCTTCCATTGCATTGGCGACTGATGAAGCAACGTTTACACGTAACGGCATAAATAACTGTCGAAATACTCATATTTAGGCTGTGGAAAATCCACATGCTGTTCGTCGTAATCATTTCCAGCATAGAAATTCAATAAACGTTTGGGCCAGACTGTTCAACGGACAACTTATTGACCCATTTGTGTTGCCAAATCGAATGAATGGATAAGATTATCTCTTATTTTTGCAAAATCATTTGATCGAGCTATTGGAAGAAGTTCCTTTGAATGTACGTCAAATGTGGTTTCTTCACGATGGCGCACCGCCGCTTTTTAACCGTTTAGTTCGCCAACATTTAGATAATGTGTTTGAAAATAAGTGGATTGGTCAAGGTGGTCCTTATGCTATCTCTCTTATTATGCAACTTTGTTAAGATGTTTTTACGTTAATGACCTTATTTTAAGATGTTTAATCACCCCTTGAAAATAAAATCACAAGACCGTAAACACGCTGTATAATAAGTTATTACAAATTTCTTCTTTTATGTGTGTAAAATTGTACCAATAATTTTGAACGATGCCGTATTCACTCCACGTTCTAGTCGGCTCTTAAATTGCCGCCGGTGACATTGTATTGTCAATAAATGTGCAAGGGAGAGCCCATTTTTCTTCCGTTGTTTTTTATAATTCACGTGCCATCGTACACATCGATAACTCATTTCTAATGTGGCCGGAAATTGTCTGAAAACGTTCAGTATAAATTACATACGGTCGTAGAATGGAATAAATAATGATGGGAAAGAACGTGTAAAGTAAATAAATAAACTTGCTTTTCGGCCCATAATTTCTAAACTATCGGAGAGAAAAGGGGACTAAGTCCGTTATTAGAACATAAAGAAAGGTAAATTAAAGTATGCAAATTGTACGGAAAATTAATAAAATTTATTGTTTATAGTTTAATTTAAAAAGTACAAGGTGACATAATTTAAAACATGATACATATTTTATGTATTTTTATATAAGTAGGCCATAAGTATGTAAGAGACATCGACCGTATTTCGTTAGGTGACAATTTGTCTTAAAATCCAGATTTTCAGGTGTATCGGTATGTGTTTAAAGAGAACATTACTAAACTTACAACTGCTGCTAAATTTCATATTTAATATACAGTTGCTCATGAAAGTATCCGGCCACCATGCAGTTTATCGAAACGAACAGAATATTTTTTAAATTGGAAGGTAATAAGAAACAACTAATGTGCATATTACATTCATTTATTAATACTCTTTAAGTCTAACAAAGTTTTAAATTGAAAATAATAAAAACTGCAGTAACAAAAAGTATAACATAAAATACGCATTATAGCAAACACACAGAAGGATCCGGCCAGTAGGGGATTACCGCAATAAAACACTCGGCGTGGAAACACACACACACACATTTTATTAGTCATTCGATTTACTTAACTGGTGTAGGTTCTGTTTCCGTTTATAAGTCTATTACGGGAATATCATGCCGAAAATTCGGGGAAGAAGTCTCGCAGGGAGACAGCTAATTGTTTCTTTAAGTGAACAAGGACATTCACAAAGAAAAATCGCCAGAGATACCGACATTCCACGCAGTACTGTAGAGGATGTCATGCATAAGTTTGCTATTCACAATAGTTTAACTAATAGGCTGCGCACTGGACGTCCAAACATATTAACGTCTCGAGAAGAGAGGAAACTTTTGCAACTATTAAGAAAAACCCATTTTTGAGCAGCTGAGAAGTTTGTGCAGACATGCAAACAGCCACAGGAAAATCACTCAGTGTGGAAACTATTCGTCGATTCAAGCAGTGGGTATAATGAACGTGTGGCTAGAAGAAAGCTAGAAAAATAGAAGATTAGAGTTTATAGATGGCAAAATGCATCACATTCATTACATTATTATATTGAAAAGAAATTTAAAAGCCAGTGCAGAGAAATTAGGGGTAGGAGATAAGTTCATCTTTCAACAAGACAATGATCCGAATCACTGCGCTCAAAAAACTAAGGAATGGCTTCTATATAATGCCAGACATCAACTAAAAAACCCTCCTCAGTCGCCTAACTTCAACCCGAACATTTGTGGGCAATATTAAAAACTACTCTTAGCAAAAAACAGATTTCTAATAAAGAATCGCTAAAACAACGCCTGTTGAAAGAATGGGAAGCGATAAGCCCCGGTGTTAGTCAAATCAATGCCCAACAGGATGAGAGCCATTATAAACTGCAGGGGTTATCTCACTAACTATTAATTTCCTATCTGAAAAGTTTTTATTCTACTATTTTGATCTTTATAGTTAGTGGGCGGATACTTCTGTGTGCTTGCTAGAATGCGTATTTTATGTTATATTTTTTGTTACTGCCGTTTTTATTATTTTCAATTTAAAACTTTGTTAGACTTAAACAGTATTAATAAGTGAATGTAATATGCGTATTAGTTGTTTCTTAAACAATTTTGTTAAATTTAAAAGAGTAATGTCAAAATTACACACGTTGAAGTATATAAAGGTGAAGCAGGTGAAAAACTATAATAAAATGTAAGAGGAGAAAACAGTTTACATACAAAACATGAGAACAGTTATCAGGGTACGTAGAACTTTTAGTCTGATGTAAAATATTGCAATAAATGCCATGTAATAGGGGTGTAATTAATTTGTAATTTTTAACAAGCAATTGTTCTATGTGCTTAAACCCCCTCCCCTGTCTGCCATAATAGACACATTTGCTGGTAAAATATTTAAAAAGCCACTATACTCTACGATTGTAGCACCAGATGTACGTCCACCAAAACCTGTAGAAATAAAATGTATGATGCCATCAGAAGTACAAGAAATTAAATATTTTACAGCATTACATTCAGGGCGGTCTTAAGCCAAATGAGGGCCTTGGGCACTAGGATGCATGGGGCCCTTTCGAGAGAAATTTAGAATCGATATTAACAGGACCGAACAACATTCGCGCCGGTATAATTTATTTTGAAAATCTACGAACAAATACAAACATACTTAAAAAATCTATATCGATGCTAGAGGTACTTTCCTAGATTTTTGAGTAGCAAAATTTCAAGTGACATCTTCAAAGTCTATCTCTTCAAGCACCTCGCTTTCAATGAACATCAGCGACAAACTGGTGATTTTTTTTCTAAAGAATTCTTCTCAATTCACTTTCGATCCTTTTCAGTTTTGAGAAGGACCGTTCCCCACTATACAGTACAGTTAGTGACTATAAGGCATAAAAAGATTCTAAGTATTTTTTCAATATCCGGAAAAGCGTCTTGAATTTGATTTTTTTTAAAAGATGACCTAATTCGGAAATACTCATAGCCTCTTCACTCTCACTATTTCGAACATCTTTCAAATATTTTGTTAGGTACATTCTATCTCTGACCCTTCTGCGCTAATGTCACTGTAATAGATTTTTGGCAAATTCGTCGCAGCCACAAACAATCAATGCTTAATTAACTGTCTAGTTTACTAAGCAAAGAATTTATCATATCCTAACAGTAAACAATTTAGTTGGGCGAACCTAATAATTTCGAATACTTTGGTGCGTAAAGTAAACAAAACAATTTTTCACAAATTAGTTAAGACTAAACCAGCAACCAGCTTGTAAACCTGATAGTAATCGAATCTTGTGTAGTGATTGAAAAATTCGTCGCCGATTAAGTTAGTGTATATATGCACAAGAGGGAGTACTTTGAAGGTGACAGTAGCCACTAATGAAATCCTCCCTCTGGGAACCCAACAAATGGTGCCAGCCATAATACACTCCATATTTAAAATATCTTGCTGAGAAAGCCCAAACACAAAAATTAAATAACATTTCGCAATTATGTATCAAACAAACTCGTGTCGCTTTTAAAATAAATATCGACGTTTTTTCAACATCCTATTGTACGCACATATGTATGTTAACGCAAATTAACCTAGAAATGATTCAACGCCAGGTACCTGGACCCGATTATACTTTTTAGTGTAATTACGTTCCTAATGGCTATGTTTTTGTTGAGTAGGGTAGATTGATGTTAGAGCGAATTGTTTTCCTTCACAGTCTTTTACTCTGTAAGTTGCTATTGTAGAAGTCCGTACGTGAATAAAATTATTGTTAAAGTTGGTCGGTGCGTTATTGTGTTTGAAAAATAAGTAGATTTAACATGTATATGCAAGGTATTCAAGTTTCAAGGTTAATAAACCTTAACAACACTGCACACCACGTATGCCCTTAAAGAAATTGTCATCCTGTCGTGCCGTGAGTCTACGTATTTAGGTTTGTGTGGCTTTCATTTACACAACCTGTATATATAATAATACAATCCGTTTTTAGTATTATCGATCTTTCCTCATAAATTAACCATCTTTGTTATTACCAATCTGTAGTAATTAGAATCAATTACAGTAATACAAGGAAACAAAATAATGGTTTGGATTGGTTCGTGTATGTTTCGTAATACGCACTTTCTAAGGGGAGTGGAGTAGTATGTAATTGTAGGGGTGGTTCTAAACCTGCCGGCTACAAATACTATTATAAAATACATTGGCTTTTATATTAGAAACACATTAAGGTACTGATGGGGTCGATGGATTTTAAGTTAGGGTTCGAATAATGTATAAGAAATTCGTGTGTAGTGTGTACATGTATTTTGTGCCTCATTCTCAACTACCTAAAGATGTTTCAACAGATGCTTATATAAGAAAACTGTTGAGTTATTTTGTAGAAATACATTTTTCGTTTGTACATATTGTATGTATTGTTAATCCAAACATTTGCAAACTGTTAAACTTATTCCTTTAATGCCAGTAATTCAGGTATATTGCTTCAAATAACAAAGGTGTTTGACATACCCAGTAAGAACGAATACGTTTCTTTGAAACAACTTCAGTTATGTATTGAATTCAATTCTCATATCGTTTGATGAGTCAACAACTACCTGTAGTTAGTTCAACTCAACTGTCTGCAGTATTCTATTCAAAAATGATACCTGCATATGGAAATAAATGTAAGATATTTTTATTGAAAACAATACTTACCTTTTGTCATGGTTCTACTAGTTTGCAGAACAGTTTGCCGGTGAGAGAACACAAAAGAGGCATTTGGTTATTTTAAAAGAGTTTATTTTCAAACTAAATAGTCATACAGACAAATGTATAACTACATCGAAATAAATGTGTATATTTCACATATGATCGCAACTCAAAGTCTGTCAGTAGGACATTATATCTGTGCACATTTGATGTATACGTTCGTATAACACCGTACACGCGCTGTGGGGCTGTTGGACCAGATATCCGAAGTTGGCTGCGCCCAACCGTCTTTTGCGTATAAGCGAAGACACGGCCACCGGATACCTTTCCAACTTGTCTTCGTACCCAGCCCCTTATATATGCGCTCGGTTTTGGTTCCGCGGGGGGTGCACCGACGCGGTGGCGGATAGGCAGCAAGCGGGCGCGCGACTCGGCAAGCGGGCGCGCGACTCGGCAAGCGGGCGCGCGACTCGGCAAGCGGGCGCGCGACTCGGCAAGCGAGCGCGCGACTCGGCAAGCGGTTGTAGCCCCCTATATGTCCAGGGTACAGACGGATCTCGGATCGACGGCCGTTGCTATTTGTCCTTTTCGACGCGGACAAAATAGTCCTTAACACTTTTATTTGAAAATACAACAACGGCAAAACCCTGTGTTTTTATTTCAAACAATGTACCTTACGTAAGACTTTTGTAAGAAGACTAAACCATGATATGATTGCACGATAACTACAAAAGATCTGTACGCAAACGTACGATTTCAATAGAGATTGCAAGAACTGTGTGGCAGCACAATAAACACACTGGATCGGATCACTTCTCCCGCACAAAATATTAATTAATTCGAGGCACGTGTTTCGGGAATACGTGGATTCCCATTGTGTGATACAGTATGTTTATTTCTTATTTCAGATAATACATTTTTGTTTTAATTTTAACGTAGCCATTTGTTTGCTTCATTGTATAATTAGTACAGTTAATTCAAACTATGAAATCTGTTAACCTAACAAATACACACATCAAAATAATCTAGCGGACAAGCAAGGAAATGCATTTCTGCTCCACATAGATGAATAATTGTTTGTTGTATGTGAAAGTATAAGTCGACCATCATTACTTGTCTACTTTTAGAAACAGTTAAGAATATTTAATGGGAAATGTTTGTTTATTTTGGAATAATTTTCAAAATTAATAAATTTTTGAAAAACTTACGTAAAAAAACAATAACAATCAACATGTGACAATGAGTGCAATGTCAGTACCTTGTTGGACTTCCACTTTCCAAGAGTGTTGATTACATTTCTGCACCCGATTGGCATAGTCATAATCGAGTAATCTAGTTGTTGATTGATGGCATTCCACTGTTCTACAAGACATTGCTACAATTGTTGTTTTGTTTCAGAGACTAGATCAGCAAATCCCATACGTGTTCTATGGGATTTCAATCAGGTGATTGCGCTGGCCATGGCAAAGCATTATTTTCGCGGTTTTAAAGAAATGCACGAATGATACCTGCCGTACGCGGACACGCGTTGTCGTGCGTGAGCGGAAAATGCTCATCAATTCATGCAGCATATGGTAGCACAACGTTTGGACCATAATGTCCCGAAATCAATGGCGTTTATATACCGATCCAAGAGAACGAGGTCAGTTCTTCCACCAAGAAATATTCCACCCCATACCATTACAGTACTTCCTTGGAAGCTGTGAACAGTTTGTGATGTAGCTAATCGTTCTGAATTCCCCAGACGTCTCCACACTCTCGTTCTTGTTGTATCTGGCTGCAAACCAAACCGGGATTCTTCAGAAAACAAAACAAATACCCAGTTTTGATGATCCCAATTTAAATGTTCCTTCTAATCTTCCTCAGCGATTTCCTCTCGACAAAGCAGGAACTCTCAGAGGACGACGGGTATTAAGACTATCTGCATGGAGTGTGTTCCTCACTGTTTGATCGTTTATTAACACATCATGAGCGTCGTAAAGTCGAATAACTAATTCTGTCGCCGTAATGTTGCGGTTTCTTTATGCACAAAGTCTCAAGTATCTGTCACGAATTGGTTGAGTTGCTCTTGTGCGTCCTGTATGACATTCACGCACATCATTTCATGATACTTTTTGACGTGTTGAGAGCTTCTGCAACGGCCCTTTGATTTAAACCATTTTCAAGCATTCCAATAGCTTTTAATTGGGTATAACGGTGTAAATGATGTCTGATGATGCTAAAGAAACTGGAAAAGAAAATTGATCGCAAAATAAACAGAAAAATCTCACAAACCAAGAAATCTTACTTTTTCTTTAATTTCCACTGATTTTTCAATTAATAAGACTTATTGCCACTTAAACTATCGAAACACCAACAGCGAACTGTATTGACGTTACAAATCTTTGGTTATATAGGGTTCGTAAACTACACTAGCAAACTAAGCCTTATCCCCTATATTATTTTGATGTGTGTATATGCTTTCTATATATTTCACAATAAGTTAGTTATTTGAATCAAACAAACAAAATTCCGTACGTAATTTAATCAAATACTTCGGGGGGTTACTTCAAACAAAAACTGTTCGAATTCGCCTTGAAATGATCATCACTTCCATTTTTGTTGACTTAACAAATTCCCCCAGTGTACATACGTCGGAATCTAAAGATTTTTATAATTTTTCAAAATATTTTGGGTGATTTTCGATGCATTTTCTTATCTACCTCCGCTTTCCTTGACGCTTCATACCATACAACTATTTGCTCCACGTTGGCAAAATGTGGATCTTTCGGTTGATTTTTTGCGTACCTAAATGCGAAAACTTAAAAATGTTTACATTATTATTCGTATTCTAACGATAATAGACGACGAGAAGATGGCGCAAATGCTATTACACCTAGATTGTTCTCCCGCCTATATTTTCGCGAGTTTATAGTTTTATTCGAACGAATTCCACCTACCATATTATAAACAGCTTAATAATAATGTAGCGACTTTATTATTTATCTTGCCAGATTTATCTTAGAATTATGAGTCGGTTAAAACATTTAACGAGTCGCGGAAGGTGAATGAAGTAATTTTGAATAAACTATAAGAAACTTAATGGGGCATTTTTGAAAGGTAAATATTAGAATATGTAGGTTCACGTGATATCAAAGTATTCTAGTCATTCCTTTTCGTTTAGTATTGAATAAAAAGCAGGTAGGTAGACAATGTATTAAACACACCCATATACGGGGTGCGTAAAGAGCATCGGACATTGGCAATAACTTTTGAAACATTAGTATTATCAAACAAAATCATTAGTTTCGTGGTAAATTATTATTATAATTTTTGTTATGATGACCATCTTTATTTTTTCAAATGTAACATCATACAGTGTCTTTTTCCTATAAAATAAAATATATTCTTTTCTTCACATAAAACCGTATTTATTTTGAAAGGGTTTGATTAGAAAATTTTCGGAGAAATTGCATTTGAAATTTATTTACCTTTATTTAGTATATTGTAAAATAATAGGTAGGTACAACGTACATGTGTTACGGATAGATAGAGGGAATGAAAGGAGAAGAAAAAGGAGTGCATGTTTCGGCGTGATAATGGGAATCCACGAGACATCTTCAAAGATATCTTAATAATATCATACTTACTTTGGAAAGTATCCACCAACTCGGGGAAACCCCAACTCTTCAAAATTTTTCCATTTCTTTGCCGCACAATTAAACAAACACTTCAAAAACGCACGACGAGTCTCATCTTGTATAATATGGAAGTGGATGGGGTTACATTGGTGTCATTAGACGCTTCTTTGATTGGTTACAAAGTCGCATGATAAATAGTGTGCCTACGATGCTAGACGATCACTTCCGATTATCTTTTAATATAAAATTATGTTGATACTAACAATAATTGTACTGTTCTCTCAAGAATAAATATGTCTAGGCTTACTAACATAAATTGGTAAATATAAAATTATAGTCAAACCGTTTTTTTTTTCGTGTACTACAGACAGTTCATACTAGAGCAATAATGTATAGCAAATCGTTACTAAGGTTGATATATCGATGAAGCGGAACAGTAAGAGTTTTTACTAACTCCGTATTATATATACATATAAGTATCGTTGAGTTAGATGCTTTCAAGTAATTTTTGGCGCTTTCGGTACCATGAATTTCTTAAAATTGTACCTAATTACAGTAAACAACCTTCCATTACCAACCATTTTCTGAAGGTTTTTGGGAACTTCATTCGTAATATTGCAAATTTCTCAATTGTCTTGGAATGCAATATGAAAACTTGTTACTTTAACCATAAAAATCATTAAATTATATACGACATTTTTAGAGAGTGTTCAAATTCTGTACATTGTAAAATTTAGATTTTTTCATTGTCCTAATGAACAATTGCCCTTGGCAGTTTAATGCTTTTATATGTGTCGTTGTTACTTGGAAAATTTCAGCTTTTACGTCAGACTCACCCTCTATAAAAAGTAATTTCAAACATAAGGAAAAATCTAAACCAAAGCTTTACAAGTGCTATTAAAACGACAACATCGCGCGAGATTTTCCAATGCAACCGCTACACGAATTCGAGGAAGGGCTTTCTATACATAACCAAGTACACAAACACGCATCCTATATACACATCAGTGTTCCCCCATGACGACGGACAGTGATGTTAATGCACCGCACAATTATATCAACAAGCTAGTGCCGCGCCGCCGTTTATGCTTTCGTGCAGATATCGGCCCACTACAAAGCTTCCAATTAAAAATAGCCGTCACGGTATAGCGAAGAGGCCATCCACCTAGTTCCGAAGTTTATTTTTAAAACTGTTCGACCTGTTAATGCAATAAAAGCACAACAGCACGCCGCCAATCGGCTCGTCGGGATGCGCACCGCGACGGCATCCCCACGATGGATGCATGAGTTATGAGTTGGTTATTAATATAAAATATAAAAATTAACTATGTGTATTGGGTGTTTCTACAAGTGTAGTTTAATTTTCAAACAAAATATATGAGTAGAAAACAAAGGAAACCTCCTTAGAACTTACGGTCACAAAACAAATCAGTGAATGATAACCATAGAAATATAAATAGATTATGAAAAGAGATAAATTTGAGAATTTGTGCTCGTAAATCTGTTACAAAAGTTACGGAACATGGATCCATCCATCCAGAAACGTGACATTTTGTCATTGAAGAAGTATCAGCGTCTGCTATAAATTGACCCCATTAGTGTGTCGTCACAAAACCCAGTTGGCATGGCAACGCTCCATGTTTTTTTTTCCAAACAAAACAAAATACTTCAAACATAATCAGCTGATAATCATCATTCCTGTGAAATTGATTGCTTAGTTCTTAGCAAGTTGTAATTTTCCTGGTTGTCTAACAATATAACTGCATATTACAGCATAATGTTATTATTAAAGATTATTAGGGGCACAGGTAATGCAAATATGAACGAACACTCCTACAATAAAGAAGTAAGTGCAATCACTTTACATAATTTGCAACAGCTACACCCAAAATATATTGTTTTCAGATTAAATTCACTGAAAATACTAATATTGAAGTGCACACTGTACATGACCAAAAGGACTACATTACGTCACCATAGCACAACATTTGCGTACCATAATATATCAGTCACTAATAAGAGATGTCTGTAGAATGCCCCAAAACCCAGTTGAATACATTACAAACCATCCAAGCAAGGAATACCGAGCAACTGATAGGAATTTATCGGAACAAGAAATTGAAGATTTTAAAGGCTTTGATCATAATTAAAATATAATATATATAATGTATTTGCCATATTTTTTGAGTGAAAAACAATGTAATACATGCATGTAATTAAAATACATAGTAAAAGGAAAACTTTTATTTAGCCATTTCATAACAAAACATTATCTATCCTACTATTTACAGTGTAATCGTAACACAATATAAGTTAATGTCGTACGTATTTGCATATATAACTTTTCTTTCTCTTGCGTAGTAGTTCAACATTCTGGTATTTATGTTATTAGTTGCAGCTACAAATTAGTGACCACTGGTTGGCACGGATGGCTGTCGATTAATATGTATACAATATAAATTTATTATTTTGACATCCTACTATATCCTCCATCACCGTGTGTATACAATACAGCATTAATCAATTTATTTCTTTAGCTCAGAGTTCTTTGGAAAATACTTGCACTTCTTCTGCTTACTGTGGTGATCACAAGCAGATTTGTTAATAAGACAGAATACAAGACAAGAAAGAGACACTATACCATACAAGCTGCACACAAATTTAGAAATAAAGCATTTTTAAAGGAAGTCGAGCAACGTGAGCAGAATGCGAGGTTATGTAGCTTGTTTTGTTTGGAAAAGCGTTGCCATTTTTTGACGTCAGCACTAATGCCCTCAATTGATGGATGCCATGAACTTTTACAGCATCTTACGGTGATTCCAAAATTCATTGTTATCGTATTTAATTAATTTGATAGGTTAGGTTTTTAGCGTTCTAGACAGAAATATTAGGAATATTTAATTCGTTGCCAACTTATAATTTACGTCGTTATGTTAGAGGTCACGTGGATTTCGTTACTTTGAAGATTCATTGCACATTTACTTGAATGCATTACATTATTTTCTTGAAAATTTATTCATATAAAAATATTTACTGGTTTAATAAAACAAAATTCTTTAAAGAAGACAATAATGTCGTAAATTATTGAGAAAACAATTTCTTAATCTATTATCTCTTTGGTTATATATAAGATTACTTGTGTTGAGTTAAGTTTTTTATTTTATTTTCACTGTTGCATCGAATTTTTATCTTTTCCTTAGTTTTACTGAATCTATCGAGTTTAATATCATTTATTTCATAGTTGTAATCGATATTTGTTATCTAGAGTAAGTATGATACTTGATAACTTTGCATTTTCCTATACATTCCTATCATTTTCGACCCTCGCTTGTCTTTTAACGGTAAGTTAGAATTTGGCAAAGTTGCTAAATTTTGTGTTTGTTAGAGAAAATGGACCTGTGACAAAATGAAAGAAACTCATTTTCTTCTTTTACCTTTATTTGGCTTTCCAAAGAAATAGCATGATGTTCTAATGGCATACTCGAAATTTTTATATGCCGTTTCGGTTTTTTTTACCGTCATCAATTTTCTTATTTCTTCTCGGCGCTATGTTGGATTTTGGCACCACTAGAAAGAGTTTTTTTTTTATTTCAACCATGCATAACATGTAAGAAATAAACTCTGCTTCCGTCAGCTTATTTAATGAGAGTAATTGGTTTTATAGCAATATTAATAACGTAAGATAAGCAAACTTCTTCGGGGTTTGCACCGTGTCATATTAGAGATAGGGGATCTCGACTTTTAGCCCGCAATCATAAGGGACTTCTTCAGGAGGAGAAAAAGAAGATTGAGAAACCTAAGTTGGACTACCATTCTGCATGAAAGCAGGTGGGAATTTGCAACTGCATGCTGCCAGGCACGTAAAGCCACTCCCAAGCTATCGTCCAGGATGGCATAACATTGCCTACTCCTTTCTCGCAGCAACCTTCGCCAAGTTGTAGGGCTATTAAAGGTTCAGTGTCAATCACGCGACTGCTACCGCTATAGCCGCCCGGCTGTAGACGTGTGATCCAAGCGACTTTGCATCAACAAGTGATTTACATATCGCGTTCATATATATCAATCACCTGTTGATGCAAAGTCGCTTGAATTGAGCGTTTAC
The DNA here is from genome assembly GCA_031763485.1 of Osmoderma eremita. Classification (NCBI taxonomy): domain Eukaryota; kingdom Metazoa; phylum Arthropoda; class Insecta; order Coleoptera; family Scarabaeidae; genus Osmoderma; species Osmoderma eremita. The sequence continues at coordinate 3,275 of JARFOC010043733.1, read as the reverse complement.
AGCCGTTGTAGTCGCGTGATTGACACTGCATCTTAACTGGCCACTGCAAACTAAATAAGCGCATGCACCGCATGGGACTAGTTACTAGCCCCTTCCGCCGTGCATTTTCTGCGATTCTCCGGCGCTCGTCCAAATGATAGCCTCTATTCTGGAGGATTGCTCGCCCAGTATGGGCGGCATCGGTGGCGCCTCGACTGCTGCACTGCCCGAGGTCATACTCAGTCTAGGTTAGATCGGGTAGGTGGTGGAAGAGCTACGCCGCCGGGAGAGGTAGCACAAAGGGCCCAATACGGTGGCCCAAGTGCATGTGGCTTTTTGGCACCCACCCTCCCCCACCATCAATCAAACCCAGAATCGGAAATCCTAAGTTGGCACGGTAATCCAACGTGAAAACCACGCCAGAGGCGAAACTAACCAGGTAGAAGGAATGAATGAAAGAAACAGGGAGGCCCAAGTTGGTACGGCAACTACGTACTCTGTTTTCGCCCCGGCATGGTTTACATGTTGAGTTACCCTGCCAACTTAGATTTCTCTCTATTTCTTTTCACCTTCTCTCTTCTCCTGAAGAAGCCCCTTATAATTGTGTTCGAAACGTCGAGATCCTATATCTTTAATATGGCGCGGCCCAAACCCAGAAGAAATTTATCTTATACTGATTCTGGCCGTAGAAGCTTCTTTGGAGCACCGGAAACCCGCATTATTTATTTATTATACAAATAATAATTAAAAATTGCAGTATAGCCAAATCAAAATCAAGATGACTCTACGTTTGTTTTGAAGATTTATATCGGAATGATATACATTCCTAAACGCTTAGGTGTCTACCTCTCGAATCCCGCGAATAATATAAATGAAGAAATATTTTCCTGGTTTAGATTCTGAACGAAACTAACAATGCGTTGGCAATAAATTACCTTCTAGTAGCATAGACGGCGTGCTACTATCTTAGTATTTATTGTGCATTACGTAAACATTAATAAATCACCTGGTGAATGTATTTAAATTTATGGCACTTGTATCAGAGAACTACAAATTCAGGAATAAATGATACAATTTAGATTCATTTACTTGCCTTGCACGTATATTGACGTTTCTAACTAATGTTGGAAAAATAAGAACTTTATTGTGTTTTATTAAACAGGGAATGAAAATGAAAAGAATCGATCCCATGAATTAATAAATGCAGGAACCCATTAATTGAGATAATGGTACAATTATTTTCTATATGTATTAAAAGGTAATCTAGCCAACCTGAGAAGATGAGATTTAGCAAGAGAAAAAAAAAATTTCGGCGTATGGCCCTTCATTGTATTCAGTTTTGACAATTTTGAAAAAAATGTCACTGCTATAAAAGTGGACCAATATCAAAAATCTATGTTTGTAAAAGAAGATTTTCAGACTGTTTGCAATATATAAGACCTTGAACTTACAGTGACCAAAACTTCTGAAACACGCTGTATAATTCAATGAAATTGTATTTTGGAGGTGTGGGACATGAGCTTAACCACAGACAAGGTAATATACAGACAGCCCGCTAAATGCAATTTATTGGAAGTCCGAAAAGGAGGAAGGGCCTACTTTGCTTCCCTGTCAGCAGTAACTAGCTCTATGCGCCACAAAAGCAGTGAAGTTATGCGCAACGTTGTCAACAATTTTTATGATTTTTTTATTTATTTATATTAATGCATCTACAGTATATAAGTAACTATTTTTATTGTATCCCACAGATGCTTCTCATTCCTAGCCCTTCTTCGAATTGCCTCCAGAGTTCGAACGAAAGGTTCGTACCTATATCGTGTATCTACATAAAATACATTACGACGGAAACTGGCAACATTGCACCGTACTCGGACTACGTTTTATGGTGATGTTACGCGCTCTCTTGCTCCGTTTTGAAATTACGTGTTAGAGCGGATAGTGGCGACATCCAGTGGAATTTTTATAAATCATTCTAGTCGCCCTAACTAGTGAATAGTCTGGTATAGTTATTTTGTCTGTGGCTTAACCTTAATCCGGAATAATATATAGGCTGTTCCATTTAAGAAATCGTATGTTCGGTTCAACCTGGTGATATGAAACAGCCTGTAGGTGTATATGAAAAAAAATGTTAAGTTTAAGACTGTTTAAGACAATTTTTGTAAATAACTTTTTTTGATATCTTATATGATAACGGATACATCGAGCTTTGCCACACTAATGCGTCACCTGTATGTATCAGAATGGCTCATATCTATCGCCTTGAGCTGCATGTTATTTCAACATTAAATCGCCCATTTTTATCTATCAAACATTCGTCATTTTCTAACAGTAAATATTAGTCTGCCGTCTCCCATTCCACCTTTCCCGTTTCTAGAATGAAATAATTCTCCATCAAACGGGAAAAAGCGAAAGTGTTTCTTCCCCGGTTATTTTCTTTCGCCAACGAAATAAAACATCCGCCACTGTGCGACTTGTTCGTATCACGTACCGGATATAAATCCGTAGATATTCGGAAAATTCCGGGTGAATCGAAACGCGCGTTCAGAATCGTATTTCACCCTTTCCCACTCTGTGTTGGTTCGGTCTTTCGTTTGTTCGTTGTGTGCGTCACATTATTATCGGATTAGAGAAATTCCATGTTAGAGTTTATCCAAACTCAATACATAAATAAACCTTTTTTTTGCGTTCGGAAACGTATTAATTTTGCATTAGAAGCTTGTAGTTCAGTTTTTTGCTTCGAAGTGACAATATTACTGCAAGAACCTTATTTAAATTTTAAGCGTAAAAAGTTAATTTACTTTTGGTTTTTGGGCTTTGTTCCTCCTTTTTTCTCCACAACTTCCTGTTATCGCAATATCTATCTTTTCAGAGATGATAAGGATGAAGAATATCTATCTTTTCAGAGATGATAAGGGTAAAGATAGGAAATGCTCGTAAGCAACCCATGCTAAAAGCGACCAGCTTTTATCTTGGTAATTAATAGCTGAGACGTGTGATACGTGGCCTGCTACCCGATTTCAATAATATAACGCGGCAAATTTGAAAACTTAATATTTAATACTATAGATCGTCTCAACCTCCGAATGCAGCACAGAGCTTATGGAAATTCGATACACGATTGCCAAATCGTCGAAACAGCTGTACATTTTTATTTCCGGGTTTCTGACAGTTAAAATGCATATTTTGAGTAAGTAAAATATAAAAGAAAACATTATTTGTTTTACATTTCGAACATTTATTTAGGAATTGGGGTATTATACAATTTATTAAATTTAAAGTAAAATATATAATCCTTT
>JARFOC010043714.1:0-22748 GCA_031763485.1 Osmoderma eremita | reverse complement strand
ATTAAATAAATTACATTTATGTTCATTCTTTTGTAGATAATTACAATTTGTACTCATTTAGTTTAAATGACTACCTATTACTCGAATAACAAGCGTAAAATTGTCAAATTTTGGGCGCTTAATCCCCGCTAACATTTTATAGTACATTTCTGAACTATAAAATAGCAGGGTTAACATGAAATTGTATTTGTAACTTTAATTTTGCGCGCTCATTTGACGCAGGCGCTAAAGCTTTAATTTACAAATATTGAAATCTTGACATTGGATATGAATTTAGAATTTTGAAAAACGGTTAGGAACTATGCAGTGGCACCTTAAATACTTTGTTGTGTGTATGTGTATCGCGGTCCAACCCTTTTCTCTCTTCAATTTTCTTACACTCCTCTTCTCTTACTGCAGCCTCCAGTATCTCTCTCCTCTTAACTCCAACCTCCAATATCTTTTTCCTCTATTTCTCTGGATCGTCCAATTCATTACTTAATATAATTTCAATTGATGGCTAGTAATTCTCGCCAGACGCCTACAAAATTCTCACTTGACCTTTCTGTTTATTTTCTTTTTTCGTCGTCTAGTAGCGCACCTAGTTACTCGCACGATGTTTACGTGTTTTGGTGGTCGAGGTCGCCGAATGGAAACTGTACTGGTGGTTATTTTCTGGGCTGGTTTCTCGTGTGAATACGTGTAGTTAATTTGCAGAAATCTTCCAAAAACCCCTTTGTATTGTGTTGTGTTATGGTTGTGAGTTTACAATATATTTGAAAAATAAATATTCTTTTACCTAGTAACGTTAATTAGTCCCGTTATTTGCCTCTGGCTGGACTTAGTATACCTGTACTTCCCACCGTATAGGGTTCTAGTTTACTAACCTTATTGAATAACCGAATAGATCGAATATATGGAGACACTTCACTTCAATAATTTAATTTTCAACCGATAAGTTCAAAACGAAAGTATGTAATGGTCGCGTATACTGCAGACAAATTCGACAACGATAATATAAGATCAATAAAAACACAACGAAGTGGTGAGAAAGATCGTAACAGTATATCTAGTGGAGATATATGAAATAGCATAAAACAACGGTTTCAGGAGGTGAAATCGACCGTTGAAAATTAGGATGTTTTCGTTAATAAATGCGTCATAGTTGCACAAAAACAATTTCACAGAATAACACATGACAATAATAAACTTTATTTAGAGCTACTGAACGGGCCCCCAACCTAATCACGCATGTTAATTTATATTGATGCAAAAATTCACAATTTGAAGAATTATAACCTAAAAATTTTTTGAGAAACTTTTTTTTTAACAGTTAACAATGCAATATTCTATAGAAACGCATGAAGTCGATTGTTTTGACACAAGAAAAAGCAAGCATTTTAAGTTTTGAGTGATTATTATTCACTAATGAACATTGATTTCCATTATAGGCCTAAGATATTGCATGGCGGACATTTAGGAAAAAATCTGTATACAAATTTATTAATGCGCAGAATCGGGAAATCCACACCGCACAAATTAATTTAATAAAATTCGGGACATATGTTTCAAAAGCACGTCGGCTCCCATTATCAACCAATTCCCAAATTGATAATTCATAATTGATAATGGGAGCCCGACGTGCTCTTGAAACATATGTCCCGAATTTTATTAAATTAATTTGTGCGGTGTGGATTTCCCAAAAATGCGTATTAGTGATACCAGCCCACGGTCCTTGCAATTCTTTAACAAATTTATTGTTTTTGCTAGAATATAAGCAATTCATTTCTCATAACCGCTAACGGGCGTTTAACATTTGAAACAATATCTGAGATGTCAGAAACGAGATCCTTTGAATTCAAATCCTAAGACAACAAATCCACCGTGTACGCATCGTAAACGAAGAATCTTCAGACAGACCTCCGAATCGAATTTAATGAATTTTTAGATGTTGTACATTTCCCTTTGAAGCGCAACAGAAGCTAGTAGGTAGTACGTCGGTAACAGCAGGCGGGCATCGGTATTAGCCGAAGAAACTCCCTTCAAAAGCGATCGAACAAAGCGAACTGAGATAGAGGCGTTATGGGATCGCAGATTGCTTTTCCGATGATTGGAGCAACAAAGATACGCGACTTAAATGAAAAAGCATCTGCAGTGTAGATATTGAAGACTGCAGGGTACTTTAACACACACAGACAGACAGAGATAGAGAGAGAAAGTTCAATAATCACTTTTTGGTTTCTCTAACTTCGAGATTGATGCTTATTTCTTTCCCCTTGTGTTGTTGTTTTGTTTCTGGCCTGTGTCTTTCTACTCTACTCTTCTGCGTAATTGGATGTCTGTTTCCGTTTTGGGGAAAAGGCTATTAATGAGATAGTGTCTGGACATCGATTGATGGGAATTGAAGGGCCCTTGAGGCGTTGAGTGCAAATAAAATAAAGAGAAACACGTCTGTTCTTTGACTATTATCTAACTGATGGGATTTTAAACACATTACTGTTATAATTAACTTCTAAATTACATATATCGATCTAGTTTTTACTATACTACTATACTAATACGGTAGCTTAAAATAGTAAAATTAAAGATACCCTTTTACCACCTTGATGAGTGAAGAACTCCAGATACGTATTTCGGCAACTAAGGAAGGAAGGAAGGAAAATAATGTTAGACGCAGCACTCTAGGAGATATGCACCACACAGAACATCACTTGAATAACACTGATTGTAAGATTTATTCCTTTCCAAGCTATCAAACGTTTGTTTGAAATCTACTTATATTATGTGTAAGTCGGTAAATCTTTCATAGCACTTTTCTGCAACTGGGTTTAAAAGGTGTATTGCATCAATTGCGGATTTTCCTTACCGGAATCCTGAATTTTGATACTCCCGTATTTCTTGTCTCTCTAAAATAGTTATTTTTTCAAATATTAATTGATGGAGGATAAATGATTTGCAAACCCTAAACTTGACTAAATACAATAGTTTCTATCAGCGATCTATTATAGTCTTCTTGCGATCAAACTGACCGTACTTCAGACCCATTATGATACTTCGTAATTTGTACCATTCCTACGCAAAATTATCGCAAATTATTCCATCCCTTTTACACAAACAATAAAAACGGAACGAAACAGCCCAATCTATTACTGACACGTCAGTCACTTCGGTCTATAGGTTGCGGTATTTATCGAAACCGACCGAAGCTGCCGTTACCGATCGATCAGTCGGACTTATTTGCGAGCGAAATTAATTAGACAAAGTGGACGATTGAAGCGGTGAATGAGTAAACGGCGGCGTAGTACTGCCAGTAAATAAAATGCCGACCTTTCTTTCGTCGTTCGCAGACAACGATAAATCGCCGGGCGGGTAATTGTAATTAAAACTGGAGAAAAGAAACCACGAGCAGACGTGCTCGGAATCTCCGACGCTGGAAATACCTACTATAAATGTCGACTGCGTTTTTCTTTTCAGAGGCTGCCGCAGTGTAACGAGATCGAGTTCGTAATAATAATTATTGGACTTAGTACGAGGCCACCTATCTATCTGTGTTTGATGATCGCGTGTCGATCGTGTACACTGCGCGATGTAGTTGTGTTTGTAAGGTGTACGTTAACGTGCTGGTCATATTGGGGTAAATAGAATAGTAAATATTGAATTATTGAACAAGTATAAAAGATTATGCATGCCATGTGTCATATATATTATATTATATATCATTCTTTTATATGTACTGGTGGTTATAGAAATAAATGCTGCTAATAATAATAATCTGTATTGTCTAACAGAAAACACTAAGAAAAGTATGTAAGTATAGTAACATACAGTGCACAGAAAACATACGCTTAAATTTATCTAGTTAAAATATAAAATGTTAGCAAACGTTACTTAACTACAATGGTACTATTATTAACAAAAATACTTAGAAAATTAGCAAACATTGTTTAACCAATTTCAACAAGAAACTATCACATAAAAGAAAGAAAAAAAGAAACGTTTAGAGTAAAAGGATCAGAAAGTAATACATTAACATTTTTATACATATGCGACAGAGGAGCTTTGCATAGGATATTGGTGCGAGCCTTCGGTATTCGAAAAGTGACGGATGATCTTGAACTTTAGTGGGGTACACTAAACTCGACTAAATTAAGACGAGAGGGTGAGTCAATGTTGTGATAAATTAAATTGGTAAGAAATTTAGCAGTAGCTTTATCTCTTCGTTGCGACTGTGAAAGAATGTTATGTCTGTCAAACAATGCAGAGAAAGGTCTTTCACATCCCTTAACACTGCGGCCTTGAGGCCTATTGTATTCCTCTGCATTCGGTTATTTCCTGATTTTCCGAACAGATCTACCCCCCTGACAAGGTTTAGTAGAGTGTGCGTCAAGTCCTTTTCCGGTATGCCCCGCAGTGTGTCTTTTGCACTTGATAGGGAGTTTCTCCGGTGGCTTAATGCGTAGCATTCCAAAATAATGTGAGAGGCTGTTTCTTCCTCTTCATTGCATAATCTACACAGTGGCTCCTCTCTGTAGACTACCATTCTGTGAAGGTGTTTCCTTAGGTTGCCGTGTCCAGTAAGTAGACACGTCATTACCCTAATCTGCGTTCTGCTAAGAGACAATATGTCGGCTGCCAAAACGTTGTGATGGTTTCCTCATCATCTGTTTGCTGTGTTTCTGTCCTGCTACGTGGAGCCAGTGCTTCTGGTGTTGTTCAGTCACCCACCCAGTTTCCGCACCACGCGCAGCAGTTTTTGTGATCCAGAGAGTTGGCTCAAATCCACCGAAGGTCATTTCGGATTCCTTCCTTGCTTGCTGGTCCGCCTGGTCATTGCCTGCAATTCTCCCATGTCCGGGCACCCACATCAGGTTGACTGTATTGTGTTTCGCCAGGTTTTGAAGGTCCTGCAGACAGTTCCATACCAGCCTGGAAGATATCCGATAAGATTTAAGGCTGCCTTTAAGGCAGCTTGACTGTCCGTGAGAATGTAGAGCGGTTGGCTTTGTGGCTCCTGTTGCAGACACTCTCTAGCACCTATTTGTATTGTACAGATTTCAGTTTGAAGAATGGAAGCGTGCTCTTCAAAGGGTACGCGTCGTCTTCTTTCTCCATAAGTCTTGGAGTCTTGCCGTTTCTGTTGTGCTTTCGATATCTCCACAGTACTTCCTCCGTGACTCTCGTTTGGCTCTTCGCAGAACCTGATTGTAAAGAGTGGGTATTTTATTATATTCCATCCAATCTTTTTTCTTCGCTCTGTTAAACAGCTTGCTAGTTTTCTGCCTCATCTGAGATAACTCGTCATTCCACCAGTTAACCTTCCTGGTGTTTTGTCTCATTTGAGGACAGCTTGTCTGTTATGAGGCTACAATAACGTCCCGAAGTAGCTCAGAAGCTATCTTGATATCAGTCTCACTCTTGTATTCTGGTTTGAAAGGAGTAGATACAAAAACATTATAGTGAACATAGCTTTATAAACTCAATAAACCCTTACAATGTTGTTAAAACCTTTCTGTTTTTGGCATAAAATTACATGGATTAATAAATATGTATCTCGTTTTGGTCAGCAATCGCTTACTGTTAGGCGATAATATCCGTTATACCTGTGTACATCATACACCGCCGACACATCCCGGTAAATTCCCACTTGAATAGATTTGAAAAATGTTATCACGCCATTCTATTTGTTAATGTCATACATTAACTATAGATGTAGCTATTTAGTAATATATGCAAGTAAAAAAGCTATTTGTGGATTGTACGTTTCCATTCATAATGGTTTAACAGGTTGTTTGATAAGAAAATAGCACTGGGATTCTTGTTTCCTGGAAGTTTTTTTAAAAATATGTTTATGCTTGGTAATAAAGTTCTCTTTACAATACACATATCGCATAAATTTTATATAATTGTAAATAGCAATGTGACTTTTCTCGTCTGATATAAATAAATATAATATGGCATATACACAGTAAGGGTATATATATATATTCAAAGTACATAAGATATTTTCATTATTTTTTTGTACTGCTTTAAGAGTTGATTTTAATTATAACACTAATAAATAGCAAATACATAGTTTGGAAAGTGATTATGTATTAACATATAAATATTCGGTGGCTGCAAAGTGTAGAATTATCCACAATAGAAATTGTCATATTTCCATTTATAGTAAATCAATATTCATAGTCATATAACGCATAGGTTACTTATAAAAATAAGGACACTTTATGAATGTATGTATAGAATTTTTTTAGCAGCTGCGTATAATTTGCATATCTCAAAAAACTGAACTTGAGAATGCCGTTTTAGCTTCTCTCTACAAGCCAAAAAAGGTGCAAGAGGTAAAACAAGTAAATAGGTTTTTTTCGTTCTTTCTGTCATTGGTCCATTTTCTCTTCAGGTTCATAAATCCAAAATGTAGCAAATTTGCCAAATTTAAATTTATCCTCCAATGATATGTATCTCCAATAACAAGCCAGGAGATCCCTATGGTGAGGGTCAGCCTGTATATACCAGAAAATTCAAGCAAACCTATTATAATATACAATTATCACCATTAACAAGGAAAAAAAATCTGAAAGCACTGTTGACATTTTCCACGACATATTTATATAGTGTATTCGCATCAAATGTTTGTCCTGCTAATCACAGGCGTCGAAAAAGTATTTATTTATGTTGTATAATTATGCATCCGCATACAGATTAAATCAATAAAGATAAATGCCTATTGTTGGTTATGTTGGTGGAATGGGGAAAGTATTGTTATGATACTTTCATTGCGATCACGTGAAAAAGAATTCTTTATGATGCGCCTTGAGTATATATTTTTTTGTTTAAATAAACACAGTGTTCGCATTACTCCTCCCGCACAAAGTATTAATTAATTCGGGGCAACACGTGTTTCGGGAATACGTGGAATTGTGCTGCCCCACAGTCCTTTAATCTGTACATTAAATTTAAATATATAAATAAAACAACCCAATAATTGATACCAACCGAACATATACTGCTTTTATTTGTACCAACTGTAGTACTGCAATTGGAACAAGTGGGCTACTGTTTTAAACGATTTGGCAAAGATTATAGTGGTAAACATAGAAAACGCTCGTAAGCAACTCATGCAGAAAAGCCAGTATTTGTAGTTAGTTAACATTTGTGACGTATATGGTATGCGCCGTGCTACTCGATTTCAATAATATAAGGCGGCAAATTAGAATATTTGCAATTTAATGCCACCGGTGTAGTATTCGTGTAGAAGTTAAACAATATACGAGGTGTGTAAATTAAGTAATGAGACTAACAACGTAGCCTTTGATATGGCAACATGGAAGCACGGGACATGGAGGGGCGACAAGTGGACATTATAATAAGCGTTCAGTGCAAGTTGGAACTCGATCAAGTCATTTTGTTGTCCGTTGTCGTTTTTTTCGTGAACCCGGTTTTCGTAGTGCGTTCTACAAATGACAGACATTAATTTCGAGCAACGGTGTGCTATCAGGTTTTGCTTCAGACTTGGGCAAAGTGCAACAGAAATTTTTGCAAAACTTCAGCAGGCCCACAGAGACAGTGTTTTGTCAAAAGCCCAGGTTTTTCGGTGGTTTAAGACATTTTCAGAAGGAAGAGAGTCGATGGGAGATGCGCCACGCGGAAGGCCTTCAAATTCAAGAACCGATGGCAATGTCGACAAAATTCGCGAACTTGTGCGTGCAAATCGTCGCTTGATGGTCAGAATGATCGGGAAACAGTTGAATTTGTCTCAAACCACCGTTCATCAAGTTTTTACCAATGAATTGGGAATGAGAAAGATCTGCTCGAAAATGGTTCCAAAAAACCTTTCGCAGAAACAAGAGGACATCAGGAGAGAAAGGTGCCTTGACTTTTTGGAATCGATTGAAAATAATGAAATTTTTTTGGAACGTGTCATTACTGGTGATGAGAGTTGGGTATTCGAGTATGACCTGGAAACAAAACGCCAGAGCATGGAATGGCACATTGGATCAAGAATATGCTGATTTGTTTCTTTGATAGCCAGGAAATCGTTCACAAAGAGTTCGTGCCTCAAGGTCACACAGTTAATCAACATTTTTACCGAGCGGTGCTCGAAAGACTCCGAAAAGGATCATGCGTGTGAAACCAAACATCAAGAACGATTGGATACTGCATCATGACAATGCGCCCTGTCACACAGGAATTTCCATAAACGGTTTTTTGGCCAGTAAAAATAGTTATGTGGCTCCTCAGCCTCCTCCCAAGATTGAAAATTCATCTGAAGGGACACTCGAAAACATTCAAACGGCTGTAACCGATCAGCTAAAGGCGATTCCAATATCCGAGTTCCAGCGCTGCTATGAGGAATGGAAGAACCGTCTCCAACGCTGTGTGGCTTCTCAAGGGAGTTATTTTGAGGGAGACAACGTTCAATTGTAATTATATTCATAAATCAACTATTATTATTATATAATTACATACGTATATGTAGGTATTTGAATTTGGGATCTTTATACGGTTGTACGAAATTTGACTTGACAACAACAGAATCTTTTGGTAAATTGGAGAAGACGACATTAGTTTATTAAACTTATTGTTGTAACAAGACTTAACTGAGGTGACTGAGATTTAATACATTTCAAATTTAAATTGAGTTTATTTGAAAAAATTGTGAATAATGGGTCTAACTGAAAAAGAACGCATCCAAATACTTATGATGATTGGATTTCAAGAAGAAGGGTATGTTCGTGATGGGTCCCGGAGTAGTGGTCCTTTGACGGAGTCAAGATATTAAACTCAATATGTTATTGTTGCTGAGGGAGATACTTGCAACAGTTCAAGAATATAATGTGTCAAAATCAACAATAAGTACCATTTTTCGCAAAAACATGTACTTATACCTGGAACAAAGTCAGTTTTGTTCATCAAGACGACATCGAAAGACGCTTACAGTTTCGTGAAGAAATAATGGCGCTTGTGTGACTACCATCCGAATTTAGTTAAAAATATTCAATTTTTTTACGAAGCTACTGTTACTTTACAAGGAACTGTCAATAGATAAAAAATAAATATATGGGCGAGTATAATCGGTCACAGAGTTATAGGATCTTTCCACTTTAATAGTAATTTAACTCGAAAAGGTATTTGTTAGATTTTAAGGCACGAACTAATTCCTGCAGTACTCTGCTCTGCAGTGCTCTGCCCTAACAACGAAGATCCCGATTTACCTAATCAGAGAATATGGATACAGCAGGATATGTCCGTTGATATCATGATAACACATTTCGAAACAGATGGATTGGCAGGGAGGGGGTCACTTGCATGGCCAATAAGGTCTCCAGACTTAACCTCACTTTATTACTTTTTGTGGAGTTACTTCTTCTTCTTTCCTGTGTCGGATTAGAGGTCCAGTTCTTCCATGCTACCCGATTCTTCGCGAGCCTTTTCAACTCTACCAACGATTTGCATCTCCTCATCCCCATTTCTTCAATCCTCTGGGTCCACCTTTTTCTCAGTCGTCCTCTTTTTCTTCCCTTCTCCCCTCCTGATTCCATTAACTTTCTTAATACTGTATCTCTTTCCTTTCTTAATACTAAAGCTAACAACCTGAACGATTTGCAAAAGCGAACACAAAATGAAATGCGTGGAATCATTCCAACATTGAGTTATCCAAAGGCAATATTTTCAACACTTGTTATAAATTTCTTTTAAGAATAATTTTTGAATTCTTGGTTCAACAAATTTGTAATCAATTTTTTAAGTATCAATTAGATAACTACACGGCCTATCCAAAAAGGTAACCAAAATCCTACATCGCCATTTAAAGAACGCAATATCGCCAGAACATTTTCAAGGTCACTGTAAAGAAATACACTTTGGGTCGCTAAAAGTTAACTTAAAAAAATGTAATTAAGGTGTTTTTTATCACCCCCCCCCCCCTTTTCTGCGTTTCCAGACTTTTCGGACGCGCTGTATAAATTAACAGCCGATTAATTTTAGAATTAATCGATTTTAGATAAGTATAACTAATAATCTTAGTACAATTACTATTTTTAATATTAACATTACTGCTTACCCCTCTGTTTTAAACTTTTGTTTTCCACCGTATAAAAATGCGTGTAGCAAAACTCGTGACATTGGCGAAGTGCCCTGTTCCGTTCCCACAAGTAATATTTCGCTAATAGACGCTTCCTGTATTTAAACGGGACACATATGACTAGTAAGTATATAGTTTGGGTACCTAGCAATTCGCGCCGATTAGCCTAGTTGTTGTCTCTTTGTGTGTGTATCTTTCCTCTTATTCCCCCGTGATCGTTCGTAATTGGGGGAATCATTATGCTACATTACCAGACTCATTATTGTTAATTACCGAATTTAATTGTCCCAGTCGCGGCGCAGTGAACCACGTGTTTATTTAAAAGTATTTTCCGTTTTAACTACGAAGAAAATAAATAATTAGGCATACCGAATATACTAGAAATATAATGACAATAATAATATTATTATTATTATAATATTAACGAAGACAATCGACCTTTGCCCGTTGCACGATACCTTATCGTGAACCGGTATACGCGAGCCAGTTTTATATCAAAGCGCATGATCCTGAAGGAGGGGGGGTCAGTTCAATAAAACCATAGCGTCTGGCAACGTCGATAGTAGAATTCCTCAGTCGTTCGAAGTGAAGGCGTGTTGTTGAATGGTACCGCGAACAACGTTCAATACTACTGCTGCCTAGTATTTGTATTTTTAGAACATCTGTATTTATAAACAAAGGAAGCTTTTGCACAGCTGATTTCTCCGTGCGCGTATAGAAGTACATCGGACAATTCAAGATGCCGAATACAACGCTGGCGGAATCGCCCAACGCGGCTCTAAATAAGACAATATTACAAAGGTATATGGACCTCCCCATACCAGATGGTGTGATACAAGCGAAGTACGTTTGGATCGACGGAACTGGAGAGCATGTACGGGCGAAAACCAGGACTGTCGACTTCATTCCGACCGATCCGAAAGAGTTGCCGATTTGGAATTACGACGGTAGCTCCACGTTTCAAGCGGAGGGCACGAATTCAGATATGTATCTATATCCCGTTGCTATGTTCAATGATCCGTTTAGAAAAGGAAATAATAAGCTTGTATTGTGCGATACGTACAAATCGAATGGGAAACCGGCCGAAACCAATAAGCGTGCCAACTGTTTCAAGGCGATGGAGGCGGCTAAAGATTCAATACCGTGGTTTGGGATCGAACAGGAGTACACCCTTTTGGATATGGATCTACGTCCGTTGGGTTGGCCGAAAAATGGTTTCCCAGGACCGCAAGGACCGTATTATTGCGGGGTTGGAGCTAACAAGGTCTACGCGAGAGATATCGTCGAAGCCCATTACCGAGCCTGCCTCTACGCTGGAATCAAAATCGCAGGAAGTAATGCCGAAGTCATGCCGGCACAGTGGGAGTATCAAATAGGCCCCTGCGAAGGGATCTCGATCGGCGATCACTTGTGGATGTCCAGGTTCATCTTGCATCGCATCGCGGAGGAATTTGGAGTCGTAGCGACCTTCGATCCGAAGCCGATGCCCGGGGATTGGAACGGTGCAGGCGCCCACACCAATTTCTCCACGAAAGCGATGCGGGACGACAACGGCATCATCGAGATCGAGAAGGCGATCGACAAGTTGAGCAGGAACCACCTGAGACACATCCAGGCCTACGACCCCAAGGGAGGGAAGGACAACGAACGCCGTCTGACCGGTAAACACGAGACGTCGTCCATTCACGATTTTAGCGCCGGCGTGGCGAATCGCGCTGCCAGTGTTCGCATACCGCGCGGCTGCGCCGAGGCAAAGAAGGGTTATCTGGAAGACAGAAGGCCCTCGTCGAATTGCGATCCGTACTCCGTTACGGAAGCGATCGTGCGAACGTGTGTACTAAACGAATAGATTCTTTTTTTAAATTAATTTTGTTAATTATTATTAATTATTATCATCATCACCGGATTCGATTCTATTTCGTTCCTGAACTGAGCACGAATGCCATGTGGCACGGTTTCTATGTGCAATCGGTAAATAGTGGCGCGGAAGGTAGAGAGGAATTGGTATATTTTTGTATAGCATAAATAAACTTTCTTCGTTATTTATATGAAATATTATTATCAATTATTTTTATTAGTATTAGTAAGAATAACATTAATATTGTTAATATTACTTTATTATTTGGCTCAAAATTTATATAATATAAAAAATCTAATATTACTGTAATGTTAATTAATGTAGGTAGATAAAATTACAATAAAGTTAATGAGAAATGTGGATCTTTAAATAACTTTCTTTATAGGAAAAAAAAAGAAATTTATTTAAAGAATTTTTTAGTATTATTATAATTATTAAATAAAAATAAATGTGTATCAGTTTGTAATAATATATAAACAGGGAAATCTACTATTTAAATATGTATGTCCGTATTTATACAATATATATAAAAACTTGTTATAAGATAAAAATTTCACACCAGCCAAAAAAAAAAATAAAAAAATAATATTCCATTGTTATTACTAGATGCCATAATTACTACATCGTTTTATTTTATTCCTTTTGTAGTATTTGTATATTTGAAATTTTTTGTGATTCCATATTTTATTTTTCCTTAAATTTATATAAAAATATCTTTTAGGCTATTATAACCACTAATATTGTTTTCCTGATTTAATACCCTATCTTATTATTATCTCTAAAATTTTGTTTTTTAACACCCTTTTTGATCTTTAAAAAAAAACAAGCCAGTCATTACTGGATTCAAACTACGAACATCATTTCTGTCTAGGTCTCGTCTATATGCAGGGTCTCCCAAGTTTGGTGACCTATTAAAATATTTTTTGGGAAGGAAATATACAAAAATTCTGAAAATAAGTACACTGAAAGATCACATTGGCCTATGGCAGAGTAAATTATTTTCACTTTTGCATCACTTCCGGTTAACCAGAATGAACTCCTTTATTGTAATAGAATTTTATAATTTTTATCGCAAATTCTGATTATAAACGTTATTCTAAATACAAAATGTTAAGGTTACCCTACACCTAAATGTAGTCGATTTTGAGATATCTTCAAACTTATTGTTTTAGTTAGTAACCTTTCATTTAAAATTTTTCTTTTTCTTAAATTTCAAGAATCAAGTTCCTTATCATTTGAAAGTATAGGCCTTCAAATCATATCCTAATTTTCCCTGAAGAATTTACAGTCTGGTTGGAATATGGTGTCGAACCTTACTATGTTTAACTGTCTAAAACTCAATTCTCTTAAATGGACCACTGTATATTTTTACATCATGATACACAGAATCAAATTCTGCAGTGATTAGTATTAGGTTTTCCTATACCTATTTCTTTTGGTTTTCCTGTTATTAATAACTATATTTTAATGGCATATTTTGCTAGAGGTTCTTTTAAAAATTTTATCACATTCCCCAGAATGTAAAATAAACTCAGTATTTCTTCATGAAAATAAATAAAATTATTCATTTGGTATTTTAGCATTTCAAAACCAACACTACTATCAATAAACAATTATAAAAGAAAATCCTTTACTAACGAATTGTAAGTTCTGCTAAATACGAAGAAACTGTCCAAAAATGTTTTTTAAAATACACAGTTATTAATAACAGGAAAACCAAAGGAAATAGGTATAGGGAAAGAATTTGATTCTGGGTATCATGATCTAAAAATATACAGAGTGTTCCATTTAAGAAAATTGAGTTTTGGACAGTTAAACATAATGAGGTTCGACACCATATTACGAGCAGACTGTAAATTTTTCAGGGATAATTAGGGTATGATTTGAAAGCCTGAGGATTATATTTTCAAATGATAGGAAACTTGAATCTTGAAATTTAAGTGCCCTAAAAAGGTCTTTTTTTAATAAAAGGTTACCCAAACAGTTTTTTACATAAAATTGAATATATCTCAAAATGGGTTACATTTAGGTGTAGGATAACTATAACATTTTCTACTTAGAATAACGTTTAGAATCAGAATTTGCAGTAAAAAATATAACATTCCATTTAAAATAAGAAAATTAATGACAACTTCCGGTCAACCGGAAATGATGCAAAAGTGAAAATAATTTGCTCTGAAAGATCGCTTTGGCCTAGGGCGGTGTACTTACTTTCAGAATTTTTGTGTATTTCCTTCCCTAAAATATTTTAATAGTCCACTCAACTTGGAAGTCCCTGTATAAACTTCTTGCTTCAAATTCAAACAGGCCTTCACACGACCGCCTAATAACCAACCACACACATTATTCACTTTACCATATTCGTCACTCCTTCATTACTAAATTTGCTCTGATTTTTTTATATTTCAAATTTTAATTAACAATTTTCGCTCAGCAAAAAGATCGCTACAGCTTAGCGAACATATTAACCCAGTTCTATTTTTTTTTATTATCAGCCATATATAGAAAAGGCAATGACCGATTCTGACGTGTATCAGTCATCCTTCAATAAATAACATTCTTTCTCATCTTGTTTCCGCATGTATTATAATTATATACGACTTATCCACAAACGATTCGGCAATGTAAAATAATAATAGCGGTGATAATGAGAGTGTCATTCAATTCAATAATTGAAAAAGAAATTGAAGATAATAAATATTGATATATATTTATTATTGAAACTTGGAATTTTAATCATACTTTTGGGGAATATGATAAACATACTACGCAAAATGTAAAAAAAAAACAATTTGCCAAATAATAGCAGGGGTTGTTACCACTGCTATTATTTTGCACATCGCTGTAGATAACAAGGGTTGCTTTATTTGGCGGCAAGAATTCACTGAGAGATGAAATGATGGCAGTTGAAAGATACATGATGGGAGATTTGGTATCACACGATGGTATCACTAACAAAACAACCCATTTCGATGTATACCCAATAAAAATGACAGATATCTCCCTGACAATTTATTATAACACAGTTACAACTGTTTTTGTAACTGTTATAATAAATTGTGAAGGAGATTCCACTTTCACCAAGTAAAAACGAAGTAATTCAATGATTTTGATGTAATGGAAATCGGTGATTAAAACAATTGCCGTTTACATATAATAAAGAGGCTTCTATTGATTAATTCTGTAAGTAAACGGGAATCGGCAATTGGCAATTTAAATCTTTAATACAAAATTTTCTTTGTTTATTTCCGTTTCTTCACATTTTAAATTAAATATTATAACGCGTAATTAGGTATACATTGATAAACAACTTGTATGTATATGCTTGCATAAATGGCTATACTAAACAAACTAGCATATTTCTAACAAATAAGATTGATGCAGAAATTCCCAAGAAAAAACAAGTTCGAATTCCAATGGAGTGGAAATTTCCCTTCATTCTTTCGAACGCCCTGCGCTACAATAACAAAATGCATCGGCTTTATGTATGTGTATCAGTAACGAAAAGGCTTCGGGTAATTCGGGTATCTTCCTTTCTCTCTCTCGCAATCTCTCTCTCTCTCTACATTGCTACTGACTGGTGAGTCACAGGACAGGACGTTAGTCTTTCACTTTGTACCATGTGTCTGTAAATTACTGTACGCCAATTACGGGTATGTTGGTGTTATGGATTTTTTTTTCTACAGTTGAAGCTATCCAGTGGCGTAGTGTAAAATTTTAACTTGACAATATGAATACATAATAACTAAGTTTATGTTTAGGTAGACTTGCTGTACGAACATGTAACAACTGTTTTATAAACCAAAACGGCACTTGACAAATTAACTAAAGACGCCACTACCTAGATTTTCTTCGATGAAGAACTAACTTTTACCTTTACAGAACGATTTTTATCTGGTTTGCGCCCTTTAAGGGAAATTCTTTTGGGAAGAAGGTTACGACATATCGTATTTGCATCTTCTGTCAATTATCTGCAGAAACAGGTTATCGATTAGTATGCGCCTTTAGACAGACTTCTTTATGTTTATCCTAATATTTTCTTTTACGTGCAGATTGATATGGACTTTTGTGTTCTTTTTGATAACGTGGATAGGCTACTAAATACATGGAACTACTACTTCAACAAGCTACTCCAATTTTTAAATAATGAAAACCACGTAAAGGGCAAGAATATTAAAGCTTTGTTAAAACATATAAAGACCAATACCGATACTATTTCTGAAAGTAAATATATTAATATTTTAAGCATTTTGTTTTGTTTGAAATAAATTACAAAATGATCACAAGTACAATAATTATAATGTATTTACTTTTGTGTCATATTGGAGATAGAGGATCTGGAGATCCTGTATTTCTGATATGGCATAAAATTCTGCCTGGGTAAAATTGACTAAAGTTCAGATTCGGATTAAAGATTTTCGTTTTTGTGAAGATATATTTGTGAATCTGAAACAATGAACATATAGCAACAACTATTGCTTATTACCTTCCTGTACTTAAGACTTGTAAGAATAACACTACTGATACGTGACCGTGGAACGTCAATATACAAATATTCATAGTCAGCATGAAATTTCAGCTTATGTAAGGACACCTTACACTTCAAACAACTTTGTATTTCATAGTCACAATATCGATTCATTTCGGTCATCCTCGGATAAGGATGCAACCTGTAGAATCAATAAACAGAATTCTATTAAACTAGACTGCCATGAAATCAGTTACTGATGGTTACTAGCTTCACAGTTTTATATGTTTATATTTTGTATTTTTCTTTGTTTCTTTCCTCTTTTTTTCTGTTTGCGGTTAGGGTAATTTGTGGTTGTTGAAAGTAAATTTAAATAAATATTTATATGTAAATTTATAGTAAAAATATGTAAGAATCATGTTTAGTTTATTGTTTATGCCAGAAGAATTTCATTTAGTTGTGACAAGAAGTTTGTTTACTTTCCTGTTTTCCTTGTTTTAAATATTAAATGCATTTTTAAAAACTTAATTAATGGATTTCTTTATTATAAAAACCTACAGCCTGCCAAAACTTTACTGATCCAGTATTAACACAAAAGATATTTTTATACCAAATAAATATAGGAGTATTAAAAAGCAATAAATATATTCAAACAGTATATATCAAATATATAATTTCTGGGAAACTCAAATCCTAAATTCAGTGTGTGCAGGATAAGCAGCTAGTAGAACGGGATTAACATTTTCATCTTCATTGTAAAAATTTTCCAAATTGTTAATAATAGCAATATCTTCCATATTGTATCCAAAACTTATCAACCTATTATTTAAAAAAGTACTGTTAATTTTAAAATAACCTCAAAACAACATAAAAATTTAATGCTTGTATTTTTCTCAAGGTACCCCAACAGCTACCTTAAGATTATCCTTAGTTAAGGTGACCTTACATGAGAAATATGTTCTATGAAACACAATTTTCTGTGTCAAGGAGTGCTTAAGGAAAAGTATGCCTTGAGGCAGAACTATGAATACGGGAGTTAGGCTGGTACTTACAGTCTGTGCTCAAGGCGGTGCTCATGCTCAAGCAGGCGTTGGTGCCATTTTTGCGCATATTACAACATGTAATAAATGGCGCAAACGCGTGCTTGATCATGAGCACTGGCTTGAACACGAACTGTAAATACCAGCCTTGTATCGGTCAAAAACGAGTCAATTCATCGTTGCTCAAACTTTCGCCGTTTTAATCAAGAGCACTAAGTAAAGTAAGAGTAATATTGGCAAATGATACAAAATTGATATAGTACATCGCAACGAAGTTTTAAAAAAACACTTACGACAAATTTAAATTCTTTTTTATTTCGGTTTAAGTAAGTAATTACCAATGTAGATATCAATTTGTTATTATTTGCTAATGTTACTTTTACCCAAATCGTAATGAAGTGATAAATAAAGCTGCGAAAGTTTAAACAAGGGTAAATTGACTGAATAAAATACGATTATTACATCAGTGAATTAAGTTCATCATATTAATAAAATGATTACCCTATAACAATTACTAATATTCGTTAGGACTACAAATAATATATATTCAATCAACAACTAACGATTAACCACATCAACGAATAAGATTCATTGTATTGATGTTTTTCTTTATTCTATCATTGGCATTCATTACATAAATTTAATAACTCGCGTTTATTCATTAAACCAAATACAGTTATTAAAACAAAACTGGCGTTCCGTACAATAATAACATATGTATTTCATTAAGTAAATAAAACTATCACTTCATTTTCAATGATATTGTTTACATCAATACAATGAAATTTTTATTATCGAATAAATCCATCGTCATTTTTTTATCGATTAGATGAAATTGTTCTTCATACCAATTTTGATAATTATTTCATTTGCACGATGATTTTTTTTTATTATTTCGAGGCCCATTTTTGGTTCAGTGCAGAGCATTATTTTTGTACAACTGAAATTTGTGAAAATGTGTGATAATCCCACACGTTTTGCACAAATTTCATTCATCCCCAAATGGTTGTAAGTACTCAATTTATAGCAAATCATTGTGTCTGATAATTTTTTATTCTGAAGAGCCTACAATTAAGAACCAACGCTTCAATGGTGTTCATGGTTTAATTTATTTGTAAATCTTTTGTGATTTCCAATTTCGTGTATTCTATTCCTACATTGAGTTATTTGTAAAACTTTTTCACTGTAACATAAGAAAAGGATGCCTATCCACAGCATCCAAACAATTTTCAATTTCTTGATGGTGGTTTTCGACTTTGCCAGATTCCCTTGTGCCCTAAAAGTGTCGGGATGATAAATTATAACTTTTAAAATTATTTACAAATCACTGTATTTTATCTTTTGGTATGTTTTCTTTGTTTCTAATATTTATTTCCAAATATCTAGGCTTCCCTTTTTACTTACTGGCATAATTACGATATTATCCGTATAGGCTTTTTTTAATGTTTATAACCAACAACTAAGTTGTTTCATACAATTTATAATTATCCATAATTACTATAAAGATGGTTAGGCCTCATTTCGCCACCTTTCTAAGTCAATAACATATAGGCGTTTCCTTTCTTCAATCTGATCTTGCGTAGGAAATGAAATTATTTTTATAATAGTCTTGAAAATGTTCACCATTGTTTTCTAAACACAACTTCACCGTCGTTCCAAGTTTTCAAAAGCATGACAAAGTTGTTCCTGCGTTGTATTTTGATTTTTGCGTCTAACTACTTGTTAAAATCCTAAGTTGTGCAAGCGGTTCTTGCAAACATTATTTTCACATGCCCAAAAGGGAAATAATCTGGTGTCAGTCTGGACTTTTCGGTGGCCATAAGCTGGCATATTCAGTAGGAACGCCCTTCTTGGAAATAACCTCTTATTATTTCATCATCCTACAGCTGATTAATAAATTCTGTCAACATGAGTTTGGTATCTCTCTGCAATAATTGTTGCATTTAAAGAACTTTCGTAATGATTTGTGAGCCCTTCGGTCCATTCGTTTTCGCAGATCGTTGACACCAGGCGATAGGTGCAGTTAATAATGTAGGTCGGCCAGTTGACTTAGTTTTACAAATACAGTTTTTTGTTTGAAATCGCTTTACAATCTCAAGTTTGTGATGACCGAAAACGTCATAATTTACATTTTCCCCAGGAAATGGTTCGACAAATTGTTCAAAGCAAGACTGCAAATTATATGAACATGTTCCATGGCGCTACTTAATTGGCCTACGATCGTTAATACATTGCATGATGCAATTGGACAGCACGCGTTGTATATCTCATTGGCTTCTCACATCATTAAGCCTTTTTGTGTCCAATATCGTTTAAATCTCAATTGTAGATAGATTTTAAGGTTTCAAAACATCTGTTTTCCCGTATGCTACTACTACGGAGAGAGCAAACATGATTGTCATGTCTGAAGTTTGCAGCAACATTGTCTTCCATTGTCTTACCTGTTATATATACATATATATTTGTTTGTCTTTTTCTTATTCATTTACTGAAACTTCAGACATGACAATCATTTTTGCTCTCTCGGTAATACATACAATGAAATGAGACAACCTCATACATTATACGCTTGTATTTGTTGTTGTACGTGCATGCATCATATTTTGTATCGGTTTGAACTTGGCAATGGTCAGTCATGTTTGTTATGTTGATTGTTATGCGGAATGTAACTTTAGATTAGTGTATCGAAATACTAAACCAAATACATACTCGTTCCTATTAGAAGAAAAAAACTGTCTGACTTAAATAAAATTTCATTTTAATTGTGAAAAAAATATGGGAAATATATAGAAAAGGTGTAATTGTTAAAAGTGAAACCAAATACTTTTGTCTCTAGAAATATTAACTTTGTCTTTGGTACGAGGTTAAAAAAATATGCATATTTTTCAGGGAAATAAGGAAATCAATGTTTGCTGCTTTTGCTCGTCTGAAAAAAGGTGTCTTAATTTACCAGTCTTCCATAAAATTTTAAATTTCTCTTCAATGCTTTCCATTTTATCTCTTCTTCTATCTTTAGATTAGTTTTGACCAGATTTTCTGTTGTTACCTTCGCCGTATTATAATCTTGATGTCCATTGATAGTTCTATTATTATCAGTTTTTTTTTCGATCTTTCTCTAATAATCTTTTAAGTATCCAATTCTGTTTAACATTCTGTTTTTTTTTCTTTTAACAGTTCCTCGTATACATGGTGGTTGATTTTTCATTGTGCACTCATTATTTCAAACTATTTAAAGAATTCAAAAACAAATTTGCTACAATATTTTGTGCTCTTTCCAAGCAGCTAAGATATAATGCTGTAGTTGCAAAAACAGAAGAGGAGCGAATGATAGATTGGGTTTTTTTAAATTGAACACTCTGTATTTTGTTGCATATGTAGATAATTTATTAAGTTTCGAATACAGCGTAGTTTTTATTTCTTCTCTTTAGGCAATAAATAACATCATAATAACAAAAATGCAAATTACATAAGTAGGATTTGGAAATACGGCTGATGAGTAAAAAAACAATAATAATTAAATGTCAGTTTGAACATTACTGGAAGTAATAACTTAAGCGATTAGTCAATCATTTATTTTTAGTTTTAGTAGATTAAAAATGGCTTTTATAAATGCCGAGAAAGCAGATATGTTACGCTGCTATTTCATGTTCGTCAAACAATAACTGCTGACTAACACCAAATGTACACGCCAATCGGTGCGCTGCTCGAAGGTATTAAATACGTTTTCAAAACACGATTAAAACTCTGGCCACACATATTCGGGACGAGCACGAGCCGTGAGCGACACGAGTTCAACACGAGAACACCTGTGCTAAATTCCTTAGTTTGCTCGTGTTTTCATTTGTATTGATGGGTCTACTTCTCTCTTCTCAATGGATCTTTTGTAAAAATTCTAAATTCCTCTGTGTATATGCCTAAAGAATTGTCTTGGAACGCTTTTTGGTTTATATTTATATTAACACGTGTTGATGATTCATCAATGACAGACGATGCATTTTAATTTTTATTTACAACAGCTGTGTTTATATAACGACAATATACATGCAAACATAATGCGCTTTCCCAACTACGCTGCACGAGTTCAAAACTTGTACGACAAAAACTACATGACCCCGTTGTGTTATTACTTCGGAACGGACATCGTGCGAGACTCGTGTCGTGCTCGGCCCAAATATGTGTGGCCAGAGCTTCATTAGTACCTTATGGAAGCTAATAAAAAGAAACGTAAGAAACAGGAAGATGAAATAAACGTGATGGCATATTTTAGGGTCAATACAAATCCTTTTACGCGAAACAGATGGAAAAATAGTGGGCGTTTCGAACAATTTCTGCAGTTGATTTTTCGGTTTTTTATGCAATAAATTCATAGCCTCCTTATGTACTTTGTGCTTTTGTTATTATGATGTAATTTTTTGCCCAAAGAGGCAAAAGGGACACTGTTTTCAGAATTTAATAACTTATCTAAATGTGCAGAGAAATACAGACAGTGAAAATACAATTTCAAAAATCCAAACTGTCATTCGCTCCCCTTTTGTTTCATGAAGATACAGCAACTTATCTTACCTGAATAAAAAGAGCATGAAATATAGTAGCAGATTTGTTTTAGATTTTTATAAAATATTTTGATTCTCACCGAAATAATAATGGAAAATGGAAAATCAACCAGTTTGCATATGTGTTGTATATTCCTGGGTAACATTTATGATTCCTTGGATCTGTGTAAGATCCACCGATACTTTTTGGTGTTTAAGTTGGTGATATGTTAGTTAAGTTATACGAAAACAGTTTTTTTTCTTTTGTTATGGACAAATCTAAATTCCGAGCAACCAAACAATAAAATCGTGTATAGCAATAATCAATTTTTTCGTTTATAGTATTTTAAGTAAAACACAAATTTGTTAACTTCTACCTTTACCTACTTTTTTTCCTTTGCTTTATATATGTACCTCGCAGTCTTTCATATATCTTGACCTTCGTCCAATTAACCAGTAGGGCTTGTCTCATTTTATATGAACGCCCTAGCTTTCAACGACCAAATTGTACCTCAATTAAATGAATTTCATTTAGATGTATATTTAAATTGTACATACCTTATTCTTGCCCGGTGTCCATACAATTTTCAGTCGTTCATTTTTCTTGTGCTCCAAATTAAGCAACATGACTTGCAAAACATCTTTATTATATTCATATATGTGCATGTTTTCCTCATATACAGTATCAGACAAAAATGAAGCAACAAACTACTCGTTCAAAAAATTAAGTATATAAAAATATATTTAAAAATATATAAATATACCTTTGAGATCACACAACACGTCTGAT
>JARFOC010043679.1:0-22757 GCA_031763485.1 Osmoderma eremita | reverse complement strand
ATCTCCCAGAGTGCTACGTCTAACATTATCTTCCTTTGTAGATTCTGCTGAGGATGGCAACTTAGTTGCCGAAATACATATCTGGAGTTCACTCATCAAGGTGGCAAGAGAATTTTTATTTTTATTAATTTAAGCCACCGTATTCTACTATTTTATAGAGGCCATATTCTTTACACCAATTTTCAGTTGATTTGCAAAAAGTTATAGAGTAGGCCTTGAATTCTAGCATTTATGAGAACGGTAATATCGTCCGCATATGCAATTGTGTGGAAGCCGGACATGTTGATCTTGTGGTGTCGTTTCATAAGCTTTCCCTCCGATGGAATCCCAAACAAAGAAAGTCTAAGGGATTAAGATCATCTGTTTGGGAAGTGTTCACCCAACCACCCTTACATTACATAGTTTTAATGTTATGTTTATTGACAGCAACAAACCCATTGTTCTATTTTTTTTCTTCGTATAACTGTTTAACTTATTAACTAATTAATTTATAGAACGTGTTCTTGCTATTTACGATGTTCTGTCTTGTTTATATATTTTTTATTTATTTACGTGTTTTATATTTCTAATATATCTTTCACATTGGCTTTATTTACATGAGGTTTTACTATGACTGCACTTACTTGTTCAATGCTGAATAAAATAACCATATTGTTGTTGATTTTTTCTTATAACTGCGGTTTTTATATTATTTTATAAAAATGTTGGTCGATACAGACATTGTATCGTACTCCTTAGACAACATACACTTCCAGAGCAATGGCTCTTAAAACGCTAGAATGTCACATCTATCTAGCGTCCTTATTAAAATCTGACATAGGGAGAAACCAGGCCAGAACATCTAGAGTACAAAAGGTTCTGTAATCATCGCTCTAAAAAGACTTATAGTGCAACATTGTGTTTAAGAACTTATGGAAAGTCAAGTATTTGACCCTATACAAAGAAAAAACAGGGTTCTATTTTTATATTAAATATTACAATGAAATATTACTATATTAATAAATTTTTAAAGCTCATACGTGTGTGTGCAATATTATCAATAAAATTATACCTAGTACGACTAGAAATAATTGTTTATTTACTTATTTCATTATGATATATAAACCTGGTCTCGATGTAATATGTATCTCTAAGCAAGATGTTTAGAAAATAACTTGTATTACTAATTTTTAAATAATATAATAATAATAATAATGTTGTAAACCGTGTAAATTTTAACGAGCTACAATGAATTTAGAACGAGTGGCTTTTTTAAATGCGCAACACACGCATGCTCTGAAAAGTCTAGTGTCATCGGACTAATGTATACTTTATAATTGACATTCGCTTGTATGAATAGCTTACATCTATTCGGCGAATATGTTTTCTTGGAAACCTTATTTGCTCCACATTTACATAGATATACGCATGCTTTTTTCTGTCACTGCATAAATATATATCATCCATTCCAATTCATATCGAGGGCGTCCTTCCCCTAGCAACTCGATAAACACGTAAACACAAATAAATTGTTGCTCATATTTTTTTTTTTCGGTAACCAGCGAAGCAAAAGGAGAATAACGGTTACAAGGTGTATCATTGGTGTTGTTGACGTGGATTCGATTCTCGGCACCAGTTTTACGCGTACCTAGATCGCTTTTTTCCTTCTCTTTGGTTTTGGAAATGGGATATTTAAGATACGGAATTCTTTGAAGTGACGCCCGAAGTCCCGTAGGTAAATATTTCGCACTGTCGTTTTCCACTCTCACCTATTTCATTTCATTCGCGCTTCGAGTCTTCGTAATCTTATTTGCCCGAAAACGAGGTAGTAGATAGGTGAAAGGGATGCGCGATCTTTGCCGTTTACTCAGACTTTTCAGCGCAGATAATTACTTCTGGATCGCGCTAGGTGGGGTAGTGGTACATCGAGTTGAAGTGACGGGAAGAAATAAGATCTTTTGTATAAAGAGCTATCCCTCAGAGGAGAATCTTTTGTTTGCTCCTTTGTCACGTTGTATGGTGATGTTATTTATGTCATATTTG
Organism: Osmoderma eremita; assembly: GCA_031763485.1. NCBI lineage: Eukaryota > Metazoa > Arthropoda > Insecta > Coleoptera > Scarabaeidae > Osmoderma > Osmoderma eremita. The sequence continues at coordinate 20,735 of JARFOC010043679.1, read as the reverse complement.
ACATCGTTGCTACTCGAGTATGCTTGAGTAACACTCCCTGCGAAGTTGATATCGTACCCTGTATAAAATCATGTATTGATTTTCTAGGTAAGAGGATATGGCATTACGGATTTTGTTTGATATTCAATGATATAAGTCTTAGGAGTAAGTTAAATTAAATACTTCCTTAGTAAGGTAAACCCTACATTATATTAAAAGTATACGTTGGTGCATACTATGCACCAACCAATCTCCAAGCTGCTATGGAATTCAGGCATTAGGTACGCATTTCATTGAATGGGTGTTATGAGAGGAAGGGTAGTCTGGTTGTTGAAACCTATTAACAGACGCTGCTTACCTGAAGTTTCTGTAGAATATACTGAGTGATCTCTTGAACAACATTCCTTTGAAGCAAAACCAAAAAATGTGGCTCTAGCATGGTAGTGTTCCGAAACATTTTTCTATTGCCGCTAAATAGAATTTGTATGGAATTTTTGAACAAAGATGAGTAGGAAGGAGTGGACATGCTTCATGGTTTGCAAGAACGCCAGATGTAAAGTCGGATTTAAACCACAGGGAGACACTCCTCACTCATTTGACGTTTTACCTTTCTTGTTTGTTCATAGATTACGTTGTTTGTTGAACATAATAAAAACGTGCATTAAGACTTTTCTGCATATGTTGGGCCATACTATCCTCCTTGAAAGTTTGTGACACATTTTATAACACCCTGTATAATAGTCTCAGAAACATAATACGATATGAGTACCTACACACAATTAATAATATTAATTGTAGTTAGATAAAGTTAATATAATGAAAAAATATAATAATGGTACCAGACTGGTAACTTATTTGCAAAATCTTCCCATACTCCTGTAAAAGCATTTACGCAACTCAATTTCGCGAAAGATCTACTTTTAAACATCCAGCCATTAATAATTTATCATATCCTATTCCCTTGAAAATTACGTCGCCTTTCGTATACAAATTGCTGGAAAAAAAGATACAAAACGAAAGCGAAAAAGGTGGAAGAACCGGAACGCTTCATTCGAAACCGTAACATCACTGACGAATTTTTTTATCTCTGTTCGATGCCCGCGCCTTCTTAAACCCTGTTCAGATTTTATTCAGTTAAAGCCGTTAATAGCGTAATTGTGCGACCTTCCCGTTTCCCAAAAGGAACTCGCCCGCGTTGCGTCGTCAATTATGTAAAAAGGGGAATTTTACGTATTTCCGTTTATTGATACTCTCAGTAGCCTTAATTTTCCCTTTACCGTCTTATTTTAAAAGGTTCGCGATATTTTCGACTGCATTAGCTTATTTTATTGGTACGTTTTCTCATTTAGTAGACACATTTTATTAGTTTTATTCCTTTCTATACGATAGAAGAATTTTTAAATACTTTGGTTTTATAGTAATCATATTGGAAACAGTTGCTGCATCATCTTACCCTTTTCTAAGAAACCGCATTTCACTCTATGCGCGTTTGAGATACTTAAATTAGAGAAACCTTCAAATTGAATTCTACCACTTAGGTTGATTATATTTCAAACACGTTGCTATCAACTCTACCACTGTAACGAAACTACTGAAATGGTTAATCAAATAGGAGTTTAATGGCTTGTAATGTAATATGTTTTCTATTTGAAAGACTATACTCTGAAATGCCAGACGGGTCCTTTGTCAGAATTCATAAATTTCTCCTTAATCTTATTAATTCATATATATAATTCATAACTACGAAATTTTCTAAGATTATGGACTAATCGAAGATTGTCTGTCTGACATGCCGTGACCAGTTTGTGAAAATGCTTGTGAAAATTATAAAGCTGCCTATTCTATGCTAAAAGCAATGATTCGAATCTCCTGTTAGAAATCTGCTTATACTGGTTTTCTTTCAGTATATGTCGATTTCTAACCTATTCTTATTTCTGATTACTAGGGTATCTAAAAATGGAAGTTTATTATTATTCTCTTTTTCCAATGTAAAATTAATGCTTTTGAGTTTTGAATTAAGTTCATCTGAGAACTTGCTTGGGTTATGAGAATTTGTATCAAATTTGGCGAAAATGTCATCTACATATCTGATCCGAACATTCGGGAAATATCCCCCACTGTCGCGGTTTTTAGAGTCTACTTGAGAATATGCAGTGCTTATCGCACAGTATCTGCTGGAAGCGCTTGGGTCATAGCTGGGGTGCCGCCAATAGATCTTCAGGTGGAGGCAAGACACAACATCCGTTAAGGCATGACTGCGAGAGATACTAGGGAGAAGTTGGTGAGTGACTGGCAAGCCAGATGGAACGTGAATTCTAAAGCGAGGTGGACACATACCTTAATCCCGAACATCAAAGTTTGGTTAGATAGGGACAAGGGAGAAGTGGATTACTATATGACACGGGCATTGTCTGGGCATGGCTGCTTTCGGGTTTACCTCTATGCAAGAAATAGGACCGATACTGACGGCTGTATATATTGTGGACACAGCGACACCCGAGAACATACACTTTTTACATGCACAAGCTGGACTCAAATCCGCGATACAATTGATAATTTCATCGCGTCACTGACACAGGCAGCGCTGGCGTACTGGCAGCAAAAGAGATTGAAGAGAGACGCTAAAGACCTTGAGCAGTGACAGTCCTCATAACGAAGTAATACGAAAGTGGTTCCGTTGTGGGAGTGCGAAAGAGGGGGTGGTTTTTAGCGAGTATACGGATGCAAGAGTATATCGGAATCCCGCACTACTGGGGAAAGGACAATAAGTACCCAGTGTCTATAAAAGGTTTTCCACCCATACAAAAAACAAGATACTTATAAATATACTTTCCACTTACTCTTTTTCTACGCAATACTAATTCTTCTATGATAATGGAGTAAAAAGAACTATTATTGTTAATTAACTCTTTCAAGATTGATTTTAGGTTCCAATGCTTCTTTGTTCAAAATTACGGAAAACCACAATGTTTCATTTGAAAAACTTGTGTTGAAGTTACTCTGACTTTGACGAGATTCGCTAAAGGAATTTCAAAAGCGCCACCTTATGCCCTATCTATAGTTGGTGATAGAATACTATCACTCTTTGTCTAAAACTCTTTTTTTTCTGTAAAAGCAATTATTTTAGAGATATTAACCGGTTTTGCTTAATAACCAATACGTTGCCATATTCTTGTGAATACTTGACGCATTGTTTATTTTTTGCAATTTATATATAAAATATATATCTGGATTTTATATTGGTTTTATTACAAATACGTATCTGGAGCGTATCTGGAGTTCTTCACTCATCAAGGTGGTAAGGGAATTTTTATTTTTATTACAAATTTAGTGTAACTTTATATTTAGTCTTATTTACCCATTACTTATACAGAACAATAAAAAGTTAATTTAGTGTTCACAATAATATGAGAAAGTAATGTAAGTTTCAGTCGTTAACATAGCTTGTGCATAAGTACTATAACTACATTCATGTTATGAGTGTACTCGTTTTGGGATTTCTAAGTGTCAGTCGTTTTCCCTGCTCTACACAACTATCCAGTGGCAATTATTATAGATGATGTCAACTAACGTCGTAACAAGTGATAGTTGCTTGAAATGTTTCCACAGATTCCTTTCCCGTTTTGCAATATCCTGTTCTTGTTTATGTCAATATATTAATTTATATTTTAGGTTATATATGACGTCAACAAAATTAATACACCACCATTTCGTTTGAGAACTCTTTCATTGCTTTAAATAAAGCAATTCTTTAGGGGCTTGCCTGATTTATCCTTAGTGCGCGATAGTGATTTTCTCTTGTGATTTTCTATTCCGTATAGTACGAAATAGAGTATCATACGCTTACTGTTGGTGTAGTATGAAGTACAAGTTTTGTGTTGAAAAGTAAGCGTGTTCTTTCATGTACAAAGTACATTACCTACACTACGTTAAATAATCGTGACAATTTAACAACTGTAAAGACTGCCGGCGACACCGTAATTCTCCCGACAATGTTATCTCGTACAGTGTCTTCGCTCCATTCACAGAACAAATATATATTAAGAAGAGGTTTGGTGGCAGCGCCGGTGGCGGCGAAGCAGACGTCTATTTCGGTTGCCTGTTTATGCGGCAATATATCAAAATACGTCTCCGCCTTCTTTTAAAAAACGTCAGCGTACATATCAGCGGCAAGAAGACGAAGGGAATGAGTGAAGAGAATAGATGTCAGAGGGAAAATAAAGGCTAATAATGCCCCGCCCGGAGAGATGGAAGTGGGTTTCAATTTCTGGAAAATATAATAAGAGCCACTTCTTCACGTTCGGAATCCCGTTGATTAATAAGCCCGGATCGTTCGTCGCCGTAGGCCGTCTCGAATTTACAAAAAGCGCGGTGAATGAAACACGTAAAATGGGGGTTTTCGTCAATTTTGCGAAATAAATTCACGCAGATTTGATTCCTGTTTGTTCCTTTATTGATTGGATTTGTTATATTTTGGTAATGTTATATTTTCTGACGTTGACAAGAAATTACTCAAATGATATTTGTTAGAAAATATTTAACAAGATTTTGGAATGGGAAGACGATTAAGACGACGTTTTAGATAACAACATTTAAAAACATGCAAAACGTAAGTAAACTAAAAGATTTTAAGTTACATCATTTAATTTGTAAATCCATCTAAAAATCAATGTCTTTATTTTTTTTTGCGAATCTTGCGAGATACATATTAGCATTGCCATGTAGTAGACCCTAAGAAGGACATATGAGGAATGCAAGCAAGTTTTACAATCAAACTGAAGAAGATGTCACTTCCATAGGAAGTGCAACACAATTTGTGAAAAATTGTTTTCATGTTTATTCAGAAGCAAATAAAAAACCCCTCAATCGGGAAAAAAAACAATAAACGAAAGACTTTTTTCTTAAGCATAACTATCAATTTAAATTATCATAAAATATTACGTACAATGTATAAGAAGATCACTAATTTAATTAATTTATTTATAATAGGTAGTACAAACCCAGTACGGAGATGCGTTTACCAATGCCTGGAAGGTGAAGACTGTTTGAACTATAGATACGTACACAAACAGATGATACTTAATAAATAGCTACAGAAAAGAGTAAATGAGGATCTGTATAGATTGATAGCGATATGTGAATCCCTACAATGCCATTTTTAGCAATGAAGAAAATGGATAAGGAAAGGTTAAGCAATTTTGAGGACAAAATAACAAATACCCAGGTAAAGAACTGGTAAAGAACAATGAGGACAGTTATCAAAGGAGGAAAGTAAGATATTGAAGTAATATAGGGAGGTGATAAAGTTCATTACAGAAAATGCTTAGATTAAAATTGCTCGGTTTTGTCGCCTTGTAAGAGACGACGAGAAGCGCTACAAAAAAACACCAAAAGGTTGATGATGACAAAAGGTAGTTACGAAACTAGACAAGACGATCTTAAGATATTGGTTTACATACATGGTGATACAAGAGAAGTGTAGCTACAACTGTTAGAAGAACAATTGGATTGATTTTTCTGTAACAAAGAATCAATCAAGTCTATTCTATTATTTCTTGTCTCTAGAACATTGAAGTAAAAGAATTATATTCTCAATGCACCCTTACCTCAACATATGGAGTCTATTTCTGGCGAAGTATATACATACATACGAACGTGCATACAGCTACGGAAACGTGGTGCTCGTTGCATTCCTATTTCCTGTCTGAGAACAATTTAATAGGAGCGCGGAAGTTTGCGGTCGAAGTAATGGTTCGGCTGTAACATCAATCGCAGTAGGCGGGCGGTAGTCGCTATCTTAATATTACAGCCACCTTCTTATCTTGAATAATGTGTCGCGTTCTCGCATCCTTCCCATGTACTATTAGGGCCCATTTCGGGAAGCCAGCCTACCAGCAAGCTATGAATTACTAATTATTAGTTGTAATGACGGTGGTTGGAGAGCAAGAACTTATTTATGGATTCACACTACGTAAGTATAGATAGGCGTGTAGATATAGAGATGTTAGATGTTTGAAGAATGGTAATAATTTTGTTTCTTTAACTAATTAGTTACGGAAATAGTTTTATTCACAGTAAATAAAAACAAGAAGAACTAAATACAATTAGGTACTTTAACGATTAAGAAAAAGGTTCAGCTCTAAGCGTTCTATTGTATACAAATATAGCATAGATAAAGACGAGGGTGCTATGAAGCAGCTTATTTTAAAAAGTAGAATATACCTATTCTATAGAATATTCCTGCTTAGTTATTTATCTTTATTATCAATAAAAATATCTTTGAATTTGGAAATTCTTATGTTATTATTTCTTTATAAGACACAATAAATTGTGATAGCAAAGACATTTATTTGTTTAAGGAAAATTATCAATACCGTATGAATAGAGAGGTTGCCGTAAGTTTCCTCTAATTAAATAACTTTACTGAATTGTTAGTTAAATGTTTGACGTTTATTATGGTTTATTATAGAAGCGTGGTAATAATAGAAGTGCAGTTACCGTTGCATAGTTTTCAAACATGCCTGAAAGATTTTATTTTGAGGTAGACCAAATTTGGCAAACGCAATTTGTTTTAAAAGATCTAATGTAATGTTAAATATATATTATTATAACTTAAGCATCATTCGTAGATTTTACAGATTTTCGATGCCATCCTATATGAAAAATAATTTATATTAGTAATCGGCTTTCGAAAAAGTAAGAGTTGGCTACAATTTTATGGTTAAAAAAATACGAAGAATAGAATAATTAGGCTATGTAAGCTATGTATTGTACCCTATGTGGGGTTACGCCGCCGAAACTTTCTAGATCTTTTTTCCATTTGGGGTGGATCAGTCCCCATTCTCCATTCAAAAATTTTCTCCTATCTCCTTCCTTTTCCTGTTCCTAGTTTTCTCCTTCAAATGTATTACTCCTGCCCTACCGTGGTCCTCCTCTACCTCTTTCAACCATCTTGATCTGAGTCTACAACGTCTTTTCCCTCCTCCTGGGTTCCACTGCAGGTTACTATAAAGTACTGTGTACACTCCTAATCTCCATACATGTTCTAACCATTTAAATCGCTGCATTTTTACTATTTTTATTATATCCTCCCCTTTCAGTTCTTCCAAAGTTTCATGATTCTTCCTAATCATATATTCATTGTCGTTGGTTTTTACAGGTCCAGTATTGTTCTCATTACCTTTCTTTCTGTTGTTCTTAGTTTTTCTTCTTCCCTCCGTACATCATAATCGGTCTTTTGTCGTTCCATAGATCTTTAACTTTATTAGCATTTTGTTTTTGAGAAGTTTCATATTAGCATGGTAGGCTCTATTCGCTGCCAATACCTTTTCCACGACCTCAATGTTTCTATCTCCGGCGCTGCTAATGATGACCCCAAAGTATTTATATTTTTTAACACGTTCAAATTCATAGAAGCCAATCTTTATTTTCTCGCTTAGACCTTATCTTCCGAATTTCATTAGCTTTGTTTTGCTTTGATTTATTCATAGTCCCAATTTTCTTCCCTCTGTTACTATTTCATTCAGAACGTCCGCAATTATTCTTCTTGTTTTGGTAATAATTACAATATCATTTGCGCAAGCTATTATTTTACTGCCACTTAGTCTTAAATTACCCTTACGCAGTTTTCTCATTGTGTATTGAATATTAATGATATATTGAATAACGTTGTAGATAGAGAAACCTCTATCTACATGCTGCATCTAAATGCTTTACCAATTTGTTAATCATAAATTCTTCTGTTTCACCTTTCTGTGCTAATACACCGGCCCTCGTTTCACTCATCGTGATTTGGATTAGCTTTCTTAATACTCCGTTTACCTCTTGCTCTTTCAACGTTGTCATGAGTTCACCTCTCTTACTTGAATCGAAAGCTTGCTGAGAGTCGATGAACAGCATCTGTATGTCTAAACTATACTTATTCGCTTTTTCCATGATTTGTTTTATCGTGTGTATGGATCAATGGTTGATCTGCCCTGAGTGGAGCCACATTGATTATGCCGTAACACTTCCTGGGTACTTCTTGACAGTCTTCTTTGGATTATTGTTGATAATACTTTGTAAGTGATAATTTAGTAGTGTGATATTCCTCTATAGTTTTTGCACTCATATTGGTCTCGTTTTTGTGTATAGTTGCAATTGAAAATAAATACATATACGGAAATTATTTTATTTTGACGATATCGAAAACGAAAACTACAAACGGACGAACTTATTTCAGAGTACCTTTGGCGGAGGTCCTACACGAAATTTTATTTTAGACAATAATTTTTGGCGCATTGGATTTTTACAATGCGAAATCAAACATGTCAGAACTCTTAACTGATTCTTGAATTGTCGTTACGTGATGATAAGAGGGATTCGGGAACAGAATTTTAAGTTCATATTTAGTAGCTCTAAAATATCTTTGCGCTCAGAACTTGTTATTCCACTGACATCTTATCATAAAATGATCATATAAAGTTTAATATAGTTAATTCCCACTATCACTAAGCTTTCTCTCGCTTGAAAATTACTAGTTTTCTCAGACAACGTTCGTAGTGTCGGTTCAACGCAAAGGGAACCCTTCTCATGGATGATATCGGAAATGTAATCTCGCCTTCGAGAAATGAAAAGTTAGACGCGAAGCTAGGAGGCGTCTGGCATCTCCAAGGCAGTAAAGACATGCAATATTCACGTAGAGTACGGAATCAGTCCGAGTCCGTCTCATCGCGTCGGCCATTCTTTTCTGGTAGTGGACGTCATGTCCCACCGATTTTATCGTCCTCATATGTCCACTGCAAAGTACGCGAATGTGTTTGGCCGGACTTCAATAAGCTGCAACTACTGCCAGTTTTTCCCTTTTTCCTCCCTACCGTACCGTCTCTTTTCTTCCGCAGTTCGCCACGTAATACTTTCGGTTATTTTTCTGGCGGCCAGATGCCGTGAGATGTCGCCTCCGTCTTATCTGCATGCTGCCGACCTGACGGCGGAGATTCTCTCGCAATTGATGATGGAAATGGAAGACCGACGTTTTCCCGACGTTCGACTCAATTGGATTCCTTTATTCCGGCGTAAATTTTCGTGACGGAGACAACCGCTGTCATCAATTACCTCAACGCGGTGCTAAGATCTACGTTGAGGGGTATTTCGGTGGGTTTAAGAATTAGGGCGAGTTTAATAACGCGCAAATACAGAACAATAATCGTTGTGCGGGAAATTTAAATATAAAGTGTAAAATAACAAAAAAAAACAATATTTTTTTCTTGAAAAGTCGCTAATGATAATACCTTTATATATGATTTTATGGTTGAGAAATGGTATTTTTTCCTAATACACGGCAAACAGGAATCAGAGGATCGACTCTAATCGAATATCAGAATATAAAGAATTCTTTAAACTAAATGTAAATACACATCCCCTGGGTCCCACAAGGATCCGATTTGGGTCCTCTTCTTGTTTTGCATTTATATAAGTGATTTGAAACTTCTTGAAATTACAGCATTCAATGATATACACTGTTACAAACGAATTTTGGTTGAAGGGTGTGAATTAAATATTCACAGGTGAGTATTGATAAGTAAGTGTGCAATGTCACGTATTACAATATTTATATTTGATTACGACTTGCATCCCCAACCCTGAGAAAGGAGAGAGAAAGTTAGAGACCTCAGGGTTATGTTTCAATCTTCTTTTAGTTTTTGAGATCAATTTACTTACACTTTCATTGCGTGCTCATCCGCCAATAAGATGATTGGCTTTATTATACGTGTATCAAAACACTTTATAATATGTTCGTAGTAAGTGTCAATATGCAAGTTTAGTGTTGTATCCTATTTATGCATTAATCGAAGGTGTTTAATTTGCCTTTGAAACCACTCGGGATAAATGGCTAGTTGGCATCATTAGCGCACAGGAGAGATGGGGGTGCGGCCAGGTCTTTGTAAAATTTAATACAATGGCTTAATCGATTGTCTACTTATTATCAAAAATCTCATTGTAACTGGATGACTAACTCTTTTCAAGTACTCACGCTGAGGACTAATATGTTGCAACGTGCTCATGTCTCTATCTTAGGCAGAAATACTAATCACCTTCTAGGAGATGTTCTTCCATTTATTTCCCTAAGTTTTATTCTTAATGTAATTTTCATTATATGTTTTATTTTATTTATTTATAATAATAGCTAATTGATCCAAAGGATCTAGGCTGCGTCAACAGTAATTGAACAACAGAAAATATAAATATACATAAAACATATGCACAAACAGACTCAGCAGTTCCAGATAGATTTGCCAAGACACTCATATGTGCAGTAGTAACATTTGTTCATGAGGTATTTCTTTAAGTATTCTTTAAAAAGAGTAAGGTTTAAGTTTTTAAGATTTTTAGGGAGTTTATTTTATATTCTAACGCACATATGTATATCTGTTACTGCTTTCATAGAGAGTTTAACCTATTTAGAGAAAACATCAGCAGTTCTCACAATTCTTTTTGTAGAGTAAAACAAGGCGAAAAGCGAGGTCCGACACCCCAAAATATAACACCATACTGCAATCTGGACAAAATATTGGCATGGTAAAACAACAATAGTCCGTCCAGCGAGACAGCACTTCAGCACCAGCAGTAATTCCCAATAGCACTAAGGGTGAACTATCAATGGAACACCTACCTGGGTGGAAAATCATTACTGAAGTTTTTGAGTTGTTCAGTAATAGGCCGTTGTCACTACACCACCCGGACATTGCCCCAGCACATGCGCTACCAAACCGGGAGAGATCCTGATGGTTCGGCCTGTCACCCAAGATCATCACCGTAGTGTCATTTGCATACTGACAGAAATTGCCAACGGAAAGGAAAGAGTTCAGGTCATTCACGTACAGTATGAAGAAGAACGGTCCAAGGACACAACCCTGTGGTACACCTGCCACAAGATACATAGGTGTAGTGAAGGTCTCATGAGAGGCACTCCTGATATGCACGCGCTGCAGCCACCGTCCAAAGTAAGGCAACAAACACCGCATAGTGGGGATCCTAATCCCATACCGGGACAGTTTAGATAGCAGCAGTCTGTGATCAACAGCCTTAGAAAGGTTACGGCTAGTAGGCAGAAACTTGAGCCCGTCTTTAATGCTTGCACCCCTTTCATTGCTTTTGCTAGTATGGTGATACCAGCAATAAAAACCATGTGCCCGTAATGGCGTTTTACTGGTTAATTGTATTGGCACCTTTTATATCTAAGAAAAAACTGAAGATTTAAGTGCGTATATTGTGGTGTTTGTGTGTGTAGGCTTGTGGCATATTGAGAACTTATGTATATTACTTTTATGTGTCATATTTAGGTCTAGGAAATTAATATTCTTATTAGTTTCCGTTTCTGATGTGAATTTCATTTAAGGGTGAATACTGTTGATGTAATTATGAAAGGTTTTTAGTTCTCTGTCTGACCCGTTAAAGCAAATTAGAACGTCATCAACATAGCTATACCAATCAGCCCATAAATTATCGGCATATCAATCAATTATATACAGATTAATGAACGTGCCCTTGAGCAAGGGTATTTTCAACTCGGAACTAAACAGGATCTACACAATAGCGCCTAACAATGGTTACTACATAAACACCATCAATAGCATTTTTGAATCACCAACAAGAATCTAAAATTCTCTCTTTGATTTACCCCAAAACCAAAAACAATACAGAATGAACTCACAGTTCCTTTACACACTTAAGTAAAATTTCGGACAAAATAGGCACGTTTGTTAAAAAATCTAATAATACCGCACAAAAATTTATTAGAAACAACAAAGATAGAACAGACAAAAGGTCATACTTTGGAGTGTATAAGTTAGTTTGAGAAGATTATGGAAAGGTATACACAGGGAAAACAGGGAGAACCTTCGATGTCAGAATGAAGGAACATGCAAGAGGCTATAGTCACAAAAACGGATTCCACTTTTGCAAACCACTGGATACAATCAAACCATAAGTTCAACCAAAATTTTAAAGGGTTACACATTTCAGAAAAAAGTAAAAAACTTAATTTATTTGAAAATTTAGAGGTTAACAGATACCATAACTTCACTTCATCAACTGGATTTAAATAACTCCCTTCTACTAAATTTACAATTGTAAACCACAACTCTCCCCCGCTCGACTACCAGGGTATATATAATTTTAGCTTGTACGCTGTAATATTCATATCTCATCCACCTGACGAAGCCATACTATGGTGAAACAAATTTGTAGTGGCATACAAATCAATAATTGAAAATTAAATCGTCAGTTTTTTTCTTTAAGTTATAGTGGAGTTTCAACAAGTATCTCTAAAGTCTATCAATGGACTTTTTAAGTTTCTTATTTAAAGAACACCAAAGTATATTTAAATGTAATTGCTCTTAAATCCGAAATATGAGATTAAGGAAACTAATTCCAATGATTTAATATTTTTTAAGTAAAGAAATTCGCAAAAAGCAATTACTTTTTTAAAGGACGCTACTCTTAGGTTTATTTAGTATGTTCTACAGCCCTTCGAAATGCTTTCAACTATAGGTAATACTAGCTGCTTTTGAGATGGTAATACGAACTGGAAATTTTTTAAATTTTAATTATCTAGCATTCAAATTTTCATTTTCGCACAGCACAACAACAACTAGGACATTCATAAGCTCCAATGGCAAGTATTTTATTATTGGCGGCAAAGATTAGCTCAAGGTAGCAAATTTTAGATTAGGGAAACTCGTCACTCGGGTACGACAGCGCTCTTCAACTTCCCCTTTTTCACATAAAATAACACTTTCGTATAATTTAAAATGCAACGCTACCTCTCCAGCCTTCTCATCACAAGGCACACGCCCGGCAACTCCTCGCCATCGAGTCGGCACTCGCCTCCAACATAATTTCGTTCCGCGTTGCTAACGAAGTCGAATATCTTTGATATTTGACGCAAAACGTCGCAAATTTAATTAAAATTTCGATTAAAACGAGTTCTCGATATCACTCGGGGGGCGGCAAAGAAAAAATATACAGGCGTGTGGAACCAATTTACTTCTAGGAAACGACAAAATAACAGTACGTTTACACGTTTTGGTTTTCATGTTTCGGCAAAAAGATTGATCATCAAAAGGATGTGATTTTTACATTTCTGGGGTATTCGTCTTCAGAAATTTTTAATTGTGGGTGGCATGTGAGACAAAAACGAGAGAAAAACAAAGAATAAGTGTTATTGTGCCTTTCGAATATTGTATTTCTTATTCATCAATTGTATAGGGATAGGAAAATATTATAAAAACTTATGGTGAGAACATAAACATATAGTAATTTTGCAAAAGTTTTGCGAAAGACATTAATAAGTATGCGAAATCTTCCGCTTCGGCTTTGCGGCTGTCCAGTTTGTTTTTGTTATTAAATTTTGAGCTTTTTTAGTATATATGGTAAATGGTGAGCAAGATTTTGGTAGATTTAGAAGATAAATATTTAAAGAATACGATTGGATCGTTTGGTTGCTTGGTTGCTATACAGGGTGAGAAGTTTAGCATGGGGATCTTGGAAAACAGCGGAGATAGGTAGACAATCAAATGGGGAAAGAATTGCAGTTTTACGAGCTCAATCAAATAAGCCTTTTGTTTCTTCTTTTCGAAAAAATGCACGACTAACTTGATATCTCGAAAAAACTGTTGTCTTGTTATTTCGTTTAGTGCCTGTAGCTCTGTTATTATTGACTTTAGAAAAAAAGTGTAAATGAGAAAGTTGTAGGTACATATGTATGTGCTGAATAAGACAATCTCATCGAACTTTTTTTATTATAGCTGTAATTTTTGAGATATGACAAAAAATTTGGGTCTTTTTTTAATGGAAACCATAACTATAACTTGATTCAAAGGCATTTTTTTCAATGATTCCAACGATATAACACTTGACATAATTCTTTTTACAAATAAATAAATTACAGCTATTTTAACCTTTTAATTTCTGAATTGCTATCAATTGTTTCCATACGTGAAGAGTTCAGATATTAAAACAGGAAAATAGCCGTAATTTATTTATTTGTAAAAAGAATTATGTCAAGTGTTATATCATTGAAAAGATGTCTTTTTATGAAGTCATAGCCGACAATGGTTTCCATTAAAAAAAAACAAAATTTTGGCCATACCTAAAAAATTGCAGATTTAACACAAAATTCGATTTCTTATTTAGCACATATTTACCTACAACTTTCTCCTTTACATTTTTTTCTAAAGTCAATAATAACAGACCTACAGGCACTAGACGAAATAACAAGAGATCAAGTTAGCCGTGCATTTTTGCGAAGAAAAAACAAAAGGCTCATTCGATTGAAACTGCAATTCTGTAAAATTGTAAAACTGCAATTCTTTTCCCATTTGATCTTCTCCTATCCCCACTGGTTTCAGAGATCCCCATGCTAAACATCTGAGAAAACTCACTCTGTATAATGATCCTAAACTTTATTGCCTAGCTGGGATTGTTTAACTTGATGTCAAGAAGAAACTAAATGATGAAGACGAAGAAATTGCGAAATGCGATGCATAAATCAATAAACCGTCGTATTGAAGCGACAATTGTGGTAAATTTTTATGCCGAAAAGAAGTATTTATTAATGCATAGAAGGAAAATTGAGGACTCTCGTAAGAGTGATAACTAAACCGAATTATTATCATCGAATGATCACAATGAAAGAAAAAAATATAAACATTTGCATGGATAAATAAATAAATAAATAAAATGTTGTGTAGCTTCAGTATCAAAAAAAAACTTTCCAAAAACAAACTTTCCACAATATTCTTTTGTGCAAATTAAATTTTGATTTGTTACAACCTTCTAAATTGGACCTCAATGATAATGAAGAGTTGAGAAGTTTTGAATTATATGGACGCATACAATTATAAATGTATATGTCGACTTCTCTATTATCTAAACTGTTCCATATATTCTCTCTTGGAATAAACATGTATAAATGAGGGGAATGAAAAACATAAAAATATCGATGTATTAATTCCATTCCCTTGCTTCTTCTGTCAGCTATAATGCAAATAATGTTTACATGTAGCCACAAATATTGCTACTTTCTAGTTATAACCCAAGTTTCGGCGATAAAACGAGATTACTTGCAATCAGTATTATTTTAGGGGTGGGTTTGTTATACATTGTAAAACAGATTTGCATTAGTAAGATGTACGGTTTGTTGAAACAGCTTTCAACGGTTATTGTCATATATTAATTGAATGACAGATGGTTGTAGTGTGGAGCTTTCAGCAGTTTACTTACTGCCGGCTGCAAATGATGATGATGATGATGATGGTTAGAGGAAATATTCTTGTTTAGGAATTGATATATTACCTGACGCCACAACGTTACCAAGACCAACACTAGCGCCGGAATTACGAGGCGGCCGTTGAGGAAGTATATGTCACTGCAAGCTAAGACATGCATGCACATATTATGTACGGCCCCAGTTGATTCATGAGCCGCACATATTCACCGGTAGGGAAAATTTCACTAGAATATTCATGCATTACTCGGTCGGAAAACCACCACGGCCATTTATACATTAACTCATTTTTCCTGTGCATTTACGTCCGCGTTACAGGGATGCAACATGCATGTCCATGAATTTATGTATTGTCGGTGAAACTTTTAAGAAAACCGGTGTTCGCCATCGCGAAATCTCCGCTGACGCTAACTCGAGAGACGCACACATAAAGAATAAAAAGTAGCTGCTAAGGTCGCGGTTATGCCGGTAGGGGGCAGGGCGAGACGGGACTGGGTGGAAGGGTGGAAAGGGGTTAGGTGCAGTGGCGACCGAGCGACAGCTTCAGAATATGAAATTTCCGCAATATTTTAATATAAATATTTATCATACCGAAATGTGTTCTTAAAAAGTTCTAAATTCGAGTGTCGGTTTTTCTTGAGGATATGAAATATAAATCGCATGGGGACGATTATTTTAACACGTTTTTTTCTCATCACATAGATGTTTCCAGAGACCACGATCAATTTATCAACAATACATAGACTTTTGCATTTCGCATTTTTTATTATCTTCAATCAGTCAATAGGTACTACGAGGGATGTTCGGTTACTAAGGCACATTTGTGAATTACAGATAAACTACTTTATTTATAGAAATCAAACATACACTAAATAAAAGCGTGAACTGTTAGCTACTTTTCAACATAATCGCCGCCAATGTTAAGCGAGGCACAAGCTTCTGTAAACCCTCTTCGTAAAAGGTGTGATACAAATTTGTAAAATATTGCCGTACTTCCTCTTGAGCTTCGTCGCCTTCAAACCTTTTACGTGACGAGTGAGCTTTCAACGACCCAAACAAATGAAATTCTGGACTATGGGGCGGATGGACAATAATTCGTGTTTGTCATGCAACAACCTCATTCTTTTCGTCAACCTCCTATTTTCTGCCATTTCTGCCACGTCATCAAGTTTTCGGGGGTATGATGGTGTACCCGCGTTGCGTCTCCTGCACCTATAGACTCTAGAAGTCCGTTTTCCTGACGATAGCGCACTAAAAACTCCATTGCCGCCGCCATTCGTTGCATTTTGTGTTTTCCGGTCAACAGTTTTGGTATCCACCTCGCGGACACTTTTTGATAGCATAATTCAGATACGATTTCACCAACAGCGTTTTTAGGAATGCCGGTCAGTAGAGCAGTTTCCCGTGTTTTCAACCGACGATCTTCTCGAATCAGCATATCAACCTTTAATTGATTCTCATCCGTTTTCGTTGTTGATGGTTTTTTTCGCATACCTTCTGGATCATCGTCCACACTTGAGCTGTTTACACCAAACACTACCTTGTTTTCGACTCATAACGCCCTCTCCGCAAGTCCTCAGTATTTTTTATGAATTGACAATTAACGAAGGCTGCTCTTAATTAGGTATTCGTTATCCATTGCTTGAATAAACTATTCAGTTCACCCTGGTAATCATCTGTTGTGGTTTTACAAGCAAATACTACACTATTTCCTTCAATAAAACCTCGATTTGTGCCAGCATGTACAACAATAAACCTTTTTCTATCATAAGGTAAACCCAAGGAATATCTGGACAATTCCGATATCAATTTTTTTTTATCCTTTTGTTGTGTTGAATTGTCCTACAACCTAGCGGACATTTCCGAAATTAACGCTCGGTGAATGACAGTTCCCTAGACAGAATATTTTTTACGTTGTGTTGAAGAAGGTTTTCCTTAACAGTTTTTATGTAAATTCAGTGTTTTGAGGGAAGTGAGGTGCTGCGACTCTTAAATAATTACATCGTGTGACAACTGCTATGCTATTTTGATCTATAGTATCTGACGCATATTTTAATATATGCACTTGTTAGTTTTTAACCGATAAGTTGCCCTGTACGGTGCAATTTCCGTCATTTTGGTCGTAAACCGGGGGTTATACCGACATCCTAACACGGGGAAATCGACACGGTGTTGATACTTCCCCGTGTCAATTATATGCTGAATGGTTTTGTCTGAACAAATGAAAAATGGCGGAAGAATTTACGTATTTCGTTCTTCCGCGGATAGCCTGTATACACAGAAATGATAATTTGCACGTCCTTAGGGAACATCTCGTTGAACATACTAAATAAGATTTAATTAGCATGGATTATTTAATTTAATACATACTTGAGAAATATAATTGTATCAGTTCTCTAATTTAACTTTTTAAATATATTACCCAATTGCTAAGCTATTTTATTAGTTATGTTACATTGCAAGTATTCATAAGCGTTTGTGTAAGTTTTGCATAGTTCCGGAGAGGTATTTTCTGCAATATTGCCGTACCATATGTAGAATACCAATCCGCTGAAATTAGTACATGGGTTTCGGTTGGCCAGTATCACATACCGTTACATGTATTCATATCAATATATCTATTAATATTAGATAGGAATGCTCAAGTACATCGATTATTATTTCAATTAGAATTGTGTGGGAATAATTTATAGGAATTATGTTTAGAATAACTCTTCGTTTTATAAGGTTAAATTCATTGTACAGACGAAGATAGGCGGCATTAATCGCAAGCAAATTTAAATAAAAATCTGGTTAGTAAAAATTGTTAGAAATAAAGAAGACATGTCAAGATTTACAACAAACACATGAGAGAAATCCAATGGTGTTTTCGTAATTTGAAAAAATAATATATACAGTGACCGACATAATATTCACAACATGTCGATAGATTTTTGGAATATGAGCAAGTTTTCGGCATTGGAGTTTAAACAAATCTTTTTAATAACATTACATTTATGCCATTTAAAAACTATTCTAAATATTACATCAATGCTGAAAAATGTTTTAGGATTATTGGGAAAAAATGAGAGTTGATGTGGAAACTTTCTGTGGGCGAAAGAGTTCTACAGGGGATTTCTTATCAAACGTAGGTAAGCTTTTACTGAAGTACAAATAGTAGACATTGTTTTAGTGTTAATATGAGATCTTCTTTACGACTTTATAATTTTGTTTTTATTAATGATCATGCGAATTGGAATTCCCAAACAACGCGGAAAAACAGCGTTATTACATGTTCCTGAATTGGAGGATATTCTGGTTGTTGTTTAAAAACATTTCTTTTTATATTTAGAATATTTTATGTTAGGTAATTTAAATTCTTTTGATAATTGCTCCCAAGCTTTTAATTTTTACAAGCAAACGTTTACTTTTTAATTTTGTGCGTATATTTTTATTGAAAACATGCATATTCCAGAAAAAAGAAAACTTGTAAGTTTCTAGGTACTTACAAGTTTTCTCTGTAAAATCAGTACAGAGGTTACTTTATGCCGTAAAGCAATTTTCCTCTGATTTCAATAGAAATATGTAGGTGTCTCAAAGTAATCCCGACTCTTGGGATAAGTTTATGACACCTTTTCTTTGCACGTTTTAAAATTTTGTATTAAACATTTTGACTTTTTTACAAAAAATAGGCGACAGGTGAAGCCACCAAATGGGGTTATTTGAGAGACTGTAACGCAAAAAAATAAAGATACCGCACAAAAACCTCAAAATATGTCACAAAGTAGCCCCACTTTACGGTAAGGGAATTCTTATTTTTATTATTTCATATTATAGTTTTTAAATTTTCCGCCATGTCAGTGGTCAGGAGACGTATGTCAAAATAATTTTTTGAGTTATTATACATCTTGAATCGATAACCCCAAAAATTTACAGTACCGGTCATCTATATAATAACCGTAAAATGTTACTCTGATAATCATGCTTAGCTTTAAACATTACTAGGAATTTCTGTTTTATAGGAGATGTTTGGCAAACACAGGCCTATACAAATACCCTTTAAAATACCATATCTGTAGCTACTCGAACAGAATACGTAATCTAGGAATGTAAAGTATGTGTTTGTATTTTAATGATCAGTAATGAGGTTAATCAGGTAAAGGAAATAATAAATAACAAGAAGGAAACTGTGGTACCTACTACAGCAACTGCAATAACAATAAACCCATACCACAACAATAGAATTAACTAATATGTCATTCCTTACTGTTGCAGTAAGATTTTATTAAAGTACTGTTACGGAATTATTCCATTTTGTGGTGAGTAGCAGCACATACGTAAATAAAGAACCGTAAGGTTGGAAATTAAATACTTTATCACTTCATAAATTGTTTTCAACATGAATATATTATGTCGAGCGAACAAGCTTGTTATGCTAAAATGTAACTATATAAGGTGCAAGTACACCTATTCCCACATGTGATAAAACAGCACAAGGCGACCAAAGCTAAACAGCTTGTACAGCTCCAATGCATAAATAAACCTTGCATTGCGTGATATTTTAACGAATATAACCAGCAAAAATATGCATTTTGAAGAAAAAGGACATGAAAATACTTCCAGACTCAGTAAGCGTAATTAGTATAATGTGATTCAGGTTGAGAATACATCCATAAAGGAATAAATACGACAACATAATATATTGTGATAAAGGTTACTGGTGCTTCTGTTAATCTTACCAGAAGCACATCCATTTGTGATATAGCAACTGCGAACCTCTTGTTTTACAAAAAACACGCAATTTATCACTAATCGAATGTGGGCTTCTCGAAAGATAACGTTCCGGCCCGGGAGCCGACGACGACTGACTTCCGGCTACTTTATTCGATTAAAGGCGGATGGAAAATAAAAGGGCGATTTCGATATTTTCCGTTTGCTTTATTATTCTCAATCTTAATCGGATTTCTTCCTTCTGTTCGGCAAATCCATACTTAATTCGGACGATTCAATTTGCTTACGCTTGTTATTGAAAGGAGATTTTTCTCTTTTACCTTCTCTTGCTTGGAAATACATATTTATTTGATACTCGGGGGGAAATATTAGCTTTGTTTCGACAAAGTCTGATTGTGAGTCAAGGTAACTAAATTTAATTTAATTTTGAATTGATTGGATATTCCCACAGCGGGAGATTATTGCATGTATTGTGTTATAAGCGTAGTATTTAATAGAACTTACGGATTTTTTGTTAGAAAACAATGTTATATAATCACTAGACACCGGACTACACCGGACTAATTTTGACCAAAAAGCATTAAAAAGGCATATTTTTAATGAGACGTAAAATTCCAAAAAAGGCATAACAATTATATAAACAACACAGAAATTACTATACCTAACTAACATCTTATTTTCACTAAATATACATGCCTAAACAAGGTTAGGTATAGGATACGGTGGCTTAAAATAAATTTAAGTTAAAAAATACCCCTTACCACCTTGTTGAGTAAAG
>JARFOC010043652.1:0-22765 GCA_031763485.1 Osmoderma eremita | reverse complement strand
AACTAACGCGTTCAGATTGTCTTGCAAGAAATCTACATCGTGAACTGAAGAAATTGATGAATATAACTTTACATCGTTAGCATAAGCTAATACAGGGCAGGAAATAGATCATTTATGTAAGCGGTAAAAAGCAGCCGCCCAAGGTTTGACCCTTGAGGTACGCCGGATCAGTAAACAAATTGAAGTGACCGAAAGCCATTGTAGTGCACATAATTTAATCTATTACTGAGATAAGATATAATGAGTTTACAGAAAATCGGACTCATACCAAAAGCATTCAGTTTTTTATCAGCAACCCGTGATCTTAATGGCTTAAGAACAGAATAAAATTCTAAAATACATGATTAAAAAAATTAACCCCGATAGAACCTATCAGCTTGTAGAAACATTTCGCCCTAAAATTGAATGACGAATTATCCACAACCATATTTCAGATTATTTTGGAAACAACCTGTACATCAAAATTTTGATAAGGTGTTCATAAGGTAATAAGAAATTTTAACTTATATTAACAAAATGCACCATGACGTCAGTGTTGGCAAATAAACAAACATTTATGCTTTGCATGGTTGTCATGTTATGTTCATATTTTCTACTTTTACTTCGCTTTTTCTAAAAAATAAATCGTGATATGATTGTTATGGCTGACGTTCACGAATATTGTTTACATATCACTGACATCATAATCCTGTGAAAAAAAAGGGGGGGGGGGGGGTAGTATTTTCACTGATATCGTTTTTATAATGCATTTAACATTACAATTTATTTCTTTTCGTACGAAAAAGTAATTGTTAAATTTAATCGGCCACACCTGTACATTATATGTTATAAATCTATATTAGCTTTAGTAATATTAACACAGTTCTCACACATGATTGTTAATAATCCAATCTTGAAAATACTTTTATAATTCGTCCTTCACTGATTACGAATGTAAACAGATCCGTGTAGTACTTACGTAGTACATATTATGTAGCAGTTTGAATATTTCATGCATTGATTCACATTATACAGTGTGCTATCGATATGTACGGAGATACATATTTGCCTTCGCTGACCGGACATAGGCGAGACGAGTTCCTTCACAATTTTCATTGAATTTATGCTATATCTTCAATTTATGTATCTACATATGACGGCAAACACTTGCCTACGCAATGTTTACTTGTGCAGTGTTTCGTCAGGTGCACAATGTGCAATGTTCCGTCAGGGTCAGCTATCACAATCATATCACAATTTCGTTTGTTAAGATCGAGTAGTATCAAGTGCCTTTTTACTTATTTTAAGTAAAACCGTTATAAGCGCCTAGAATATGAACATAACGTTTTGTTTTTCTAATACACAATTTTTTTTAATAACGTTTCTGTGGTTTATTTAATTTCTTTAAAGGTTATTTTATTTAAAACTTTAAATTGCACTGGTCTTTTGTTTTTTAAGCCAATAATTAGATCAAAGAAAGAAGATTTCTGCCAATAGCCGGCACCACGTTCGTTCAAAAAATGAATATATATAAAAAATATATAAACATACCTCTGAGATCACACAACACGTCTGATTGTATAGCTTCAGGTACAGGTATAGGTATAGCTTCACGTATGTACGTGAAGACTACCTGAAGCTATACAATCAGACGTGTTGTGTGACCTCAGAGGTATATTTATATATTTTTTAAATATATTTTTTATATACTTCATTTTTTGATCAATAATTAGATTTCGAAAATATTTACATTAAATGGGTTTTATTTCAATAAATATATTCTATTTTGCAACAGGTAATTGCTTTAATTTTTTCTGAAATTATTACATATTAAATAACTCGAACGAATTTTCATAATTCGCATACATGTGCAATTAAAAGCACTAATAATATTATACTGAAAATATTTAATGCACAATTTTCGCAAAGATTTTATTATCCATACGTACATTCGGTCATATACTATTCATCATCTCATAGGTGACACATCGTATAACATCGGCTGTCCATAGGTCCATCTCGCATTCGGTATATGACATATATCGAAATTTTCCTAATAAACAATAATGATGAAAGGTCATTGTGCTTAAAATTTTAAGCAACCATAATTGGTTACGATGGAGAAAGAATTCTTAGGCTCTTGAAGTATTATATACAGGTTGTAATTATGCACAAAAATGTGTTTTTCTTAGAATACAAGTTTTAATTCATATTAAACACGTCGTAACACTTACTATACTAAAAAACAAATTAAAAATTTAAGGAAAACGCAACTAAAAATTACCTCTTAAAGAAAACTAAATCGTTTATATCTACGAATATGCATACGTCAGAGGAATTCAGTCTACGTACTAGAATTACATATAAAAGGTTTTTAGAAACTCCCTCGGATTTTAGTGCTTAAATATTTACTTCTTCCGAAAGGATCTTTCGTTTCCTGTCTGATTGAATAAACGTGTGTACGTGAAACGTTACACAAAAGTTTCCAATTTCTATGCACCAAGAACACGTAAAAGATTTTTAAAAATGTCTATAAAATTCTAGAAGGAGAGCTATTTTAAAACGTACTAACCTTCAAAACACAGAGTCCTGGTAAACAAGACAATATTAACCGATTCTTGGAGTATGTGAAAATATAGGGTTATCCAAAAGAAATAAATTATGCAAGTAAACTTGAGGTAGAGGTTCTTGTAATTTAAATTGAAATACAACTGTCTAATAATATATGTAAAAATATGATACCAACGAAATAAAATTGATATGCCACCGATAAATCAAGAAAATCAAATCAAAAATACTTACCATATTAATTAATTCCATTATATGGGAAGATGATCAGAATGACAAAAGAATACTATCGAAACTATTGCAAACAGCTAGACACGATTATTGAAAGAAACAAGAAAGAGTGGTGCAATATGAGTGTATGAAACTGGGTACAACACTCGTGAGTGAACGTAAAAAATCTGTCTTTGAAAAGTGTACAAATACAAATTTACACAAATTATATTATATGACGTTTTGATTCTTTCATCAACTTTCTTATTTCTTACCGACGCCATATTGGATTTTGACATTGTCAAAAGCAGTTTTTTGCTGATTTCAACCATGTGTTACATATCATGATTTAATTGACGTAGAATACATTTTAATATTAAATAAGGTAGGTAGATGGCGAGAGCGCACTGCCGACTGCGAAATTCCCAACAACTGCCTGTATCGGTATGCAAGATGAAAATTTTCTGTACCTTTATATACAATACAGGCCGCGTCCAGCAGATATTTCTCAAAAAATGTTTACATGTCACGTTAGAAATATTTTTCTTAACAATCTTATTTCCGAGCATTTCCGAACTTCCAGTTAGATTTTTACTAGAATGGTAAAAGTATTATATTAAGTGTAAAATAGTCTCAGTTGTTTTAGTTTATCTAATATTAACAACAAAATCTCGAATTAACAACAAAACAAATGTAACAGTTATTACCAAAGTGAAAATGTCAGTAAAAGATCTTATGCAACAGCTGAAATAAAGTACTTCTTTTGCGCTACTTAAATCTGGAGTAAAATGCCTTTGATGGGTAGTAAAAACAAGTGAAGGAACGTCTTCATCTTATAATTTTCTCATCATTATTAAAATTTTGTCGGTACGTTTTAGACGAACCCTGTATAATGTAAACTTTATTTGCTCAACGTAACGAGCAGTAGTTAATTCATCTCACTTTCCTCATCATCCCGTTCTGCTTCTAGGCCGATCTCGGTACTAGTAGGAGCGCCTCCGTTCTCAGCGGTAGAAGACGCGAGAAAGACAGTCTGGAAGAGGACGCATACACGCTTTCAGCGCTCCTGAATACACCAAATAATGAACACCCGCTGATCCGCACGTGCAATAACGTCTAGTGTCACTTTCCTCGTCCGTAAGCCAAACTCGACGGCGCATCGTCTATTGGAGGTCTTCCAGTGAATCTTTTGTTATTGTTTTACGCTTGTTTTCAACTGGTATAGTGTCATCCTTGATCCGGTACGG
This sequence comes from Osmoderma eremita, assembly GCA_031763485.1. Taxonomy (NCBI): domain Eukaryota; kingdom Metazoa; phylum Arthropoda; class Insecta; order Coleoptera; family Scarabaeidae; genus Osmoderma; species Osmoderma eremita. The sequence goes on along the minus strand of JARFOC010043652.1, from coordinate 18,761 downwards.
ATCTGAGCATCGCGCGACTACCGCGACAGTGATTTTTTTCGTACATCGAAAGCAATTATATAATTTTTGTGATAGTGTTAATCGCGATTTCGATCGGCCGATAATATAGACCATTAATTTCGTCAGTACAGCGCGCGTTAGGTTAGCCGGCACGTATTTTTCACTTCAACGATAATAATCGGCGGTTATTCCGACCGATGATTCTATCTAGAAGTATACCGGCGAGAATTTGGCCCTGGACCAAGTGACTTTCGCGATGACCGCTCGCCAGATCGTCCTAGAGGGCGGCTTGCCGTGGGGTTTCCGAATGCACGGGGGTGCCGACGTCCAACAACCGCTCAGGATATCCAGGGTAAGTTCTCAACACCCTCCGACCCCTTTTTAAACGAATCACGTCGCGGAAAAACATGACGAGATACGCCGAAAAAATTATTTTTAGATTTTTGGCAAGTAGGCCCTGAAAAAAAATGTTTTCTTAGAATCGCCAGTGCGTCGTCCAGTCGGGTCATTCATGTTTTTATTCGGGCGAAATGTCATTGGGATTGCGTGAGTATCAAAATTTTCATAGGAAGAATTTATAAAAACTCAAATTAGATTAATTTAGACTAAAAGTGTGTAGAAAAGTGACAAATAATGTGCTATTGTTTTCCAAATTTAGGATAAATCGATGGTAAGAAGCAGAGTAAGTTCACTTCTATTTAAAATTTATATTTTTAAACCTTGGAATCTATAATTTGAAACCTACTTCTATATTAAAAATGTAAATTTAATGCAAATGTCATATTATCAAATTCATTTTCATTTAAATGAGCTATTTTAGATTATGGGAATGATTAAAAAATACCTTCCACGTGTATCCATATATACACCTAACCTAAAATGTACTAAGAGAAGGACAAATGAATCAGGAAACACCTCAATAAAAGAAATTATTAGATATTAATAAATTTAAGACGTTAGTGTTTTTTTAAATATTTTTACAATAATGCAAGTTTTTTCAAATTTGCTATTTTACAAATCCGTAAACTGACACTTGGACGATCGTGTTTACGGACTCTCTTGAAGCCTGTAAAGTAACAGTTTCTTTATAGTTCTCACAACGAAACGGCAGACTTGTGAACAACACAACTTCACATTCAGCAAATGCATAGTAATGTCAAATGTCAATGTCAAATCAGTTGCATAGATAAGGTAAGTTGTCAAAGCACTTACTTGGCATTTGTCATTTTGACCTTCTATTTAGTGTTAATAGTTTTCGTATTTTTTAACCATAACCTATCTATATATCTGTCAAACCATATCATTAGTTTACAACGCGTGGCAACCATGTCATGAAACTATGGTTTAACATTCATCATTAGGTCTTATAAGAAATAGTCAATGTATATATGTAAACAAAGACAATTGCTATGCGGCAATGACACCTAATGCTAATGCTATGCCCCTAATGTTGTTATCAATCAAGTTTCGTTCTATTTTGTAGCATTTCGTTTCAATACGTCTGCTCACCAGTGTACCACTAATGTTTCTTCAAACGATCGTAGGAATAACACAATAAGAACTTTTTGGGAAAAAATAGAAAGAATATTTCAAAAACAATCTTTGTTATTATCTTTATTACAGGTTTCATTTATAAAAAGAATTTGAAAATTCTAACAAACAGCAATACATAGATGAAAAATCTTTTAGAAATTGTTTGTCTATTCTTAAGAATTATATAGAATTGGTTTTTTACACATTGAGTTAAAATACAAAGCATGTAGAAAACAAATTATTACGCATTATTTAAACAAAATAGTGTTAATCAAAGAGAAGCTTGATATTTTTGTTTATTTGGATGTGACCAGGGTTGAGAAGATTTAAATCATTTGATAAAATGAGAATTTAAATCGAGATTGAAAACAAAGTGCTTTTTATTTTAAAAAATCAAGATCTTTTTTCTTGTAATATATATTTTTTTATATTTTTCATGCTATGTATGCATACAATTAATTGTTTTACGAAGAAAAAAATTAAAAAAGATTACATTTTTTACAAGTTATTTGGAGCAAGTTTAAAATTCCAAAAAATACGAAAGGGAATATTTTCCGAAATCCTCAAAAAATTAATTCGTAGAAAACGCGGTACATTATACACCAGTAGGACCCTCTTGTCACATAGATTACGAATATCGGGTCTATTTCTTCGAATGCCCAATAGTTGGTGAGTTATGAGCATATTTATGCAATTTTAATTTAAAAATCCCTGTTTTTTGCATATATCTAAACAACGTTTAGAGATATAGGATTTTTCGATGCGATTTTCGTAATCTACGCCCCAATACCGTCATTTTGATATACAACCCAAGTCATTTGGAGAAAGTTTAAAATTCCGAAAAACAGCAAAGGGTGGGCCAAAGGAACATTTTCCGCAATCCTCGGAAGATTAATTCGTAGCAAACCTGGTAAATTATACACCACTAGGACCCTCTTGACACGTAGATTACGAATATCGGGTCCATTTCTTCATATAGCCAATAGTTCTTGAGTTATGAGTACATTTATGAAATTTTAATAAAAAAAATCCCTGTTCCTTTTGCATATATCTGAACAACCTTTAGAGATATCGCATTTTTCGATGCGATTTTCGTAATCCACGCCTCAATACCATCATTTCGATACACAACCACAACCCAAGGCAAGTGAAGCAAGTTTAAAATTCCGAAAAACGCCAAAGGGGAGACCAAGGGAAGATTTTCCGAAATACTTGAAAAAATAATTCGTAGAAAACGCAGTAAATTATACACCACTAGGACCCTCTTGGCACGTGGATTATGGGTCCATTTCTTCGAATGCCCAATAATTCTTGGGTTATGAGTTCCTTCAACATCCGTAGAAGCATTCGCACACAAAATTGGAGCGACGGTAACCAATTTTTGATTAATTTCTGGAACATTCTTCTGAAATCTCCACATTGCTTCGTTGAATGGATGTGATTTAGCTTCTAACTTAATGACTATAGCACTAATCCCATCCCAGAATAATATTCAGAAATTATTTCGAAAGGTGCATTTTTGTCTTCAATTGTATTTCGTTTATACTTCTAATAGAATCAAGCAAATAAGAAATTAAAAGGTATTGTAGCTTGTTCATACCTCTTCATAAATTTCTGTTTTATATTTTCATCTTCTGTTGAGAAAACTACACATATTATTGGTTCATTATGACTTGCCTGGTGGATTTTTTCAATAATTTGATCTCTCCTCTTCAAATATTTCTTTTAAAAGTGCCGATCATAACTGAAGCCTAGAAGGCAGAACATGTCCCAGGTTTGGCATTTCAATTGTTTTTCGAACCTCTTTATCTTCAATTGAACTGAAACTACAATTAGTTGCAAAAGTGGCTCTAGCTACATAGCTTGTCTAATTCTTGTTTCTCATCTTGACCTGTTCTAACAAAGGAACTTACATTTTCAGCATTGCTACCAGTGCCCTCTTGCGTCAACTAACACTAAAATCAATATTGCTACTGACAGTCAAACTCACACCTGTATTAAATATTTGTTTTTCTTATGTGTTGTATAGTTAAAATTTCTTCACTTCCTTTTCATTCTCTTGACGGTTGCGATTCATTTATGTTTTCACTTCCACCAACACCACTATTTGATTGAATTTTATTTTTACAGATTTCTCAATGATTTTTATGTCTGTCGACCAACCCTTGCAGGCCAGAGCCCCATTTTTTGCAGATTGCGCTACCCCAAAGTTTGCCAACGACAATTCCCTTAACATAATATTGCCAAATATTATCTTCTATTCTGCCTCTGCCTTGTCATTTTAATACGTGGCGCGTACACCAACCATCACTCGTTCATGAACGTTTGCAAGTTTTGTTTAATGGATATAATCGTGTTGCAGATAGAAAAGTCTATGTACTACTTGTTTCTTTATTTTGGCATTATCACCTATGAACACAAATAACATTTTTTCTATTCAGTAAACAATACGTATTGCATACCATGATGTATGTACTTGTTCAAGTTGCGATAAGATAATAATGTAAAGTCAGTATGTAACCTTGACTTGGCTAAACTGTGAATTCCTTATGGATATGTAAAACTACTTATTTATGCTATTGATGCTATGCTAACGAATGACGATTATTCACTAATTTTAAGTAGGCTTTAGGTTCAATTTTCTCACTCCAAGATAAAAACTGATAATAATATGTATAGTTTGATAAGTTCATAAAACCGTAATTTATCGTAAATCTTACTAATTCGAATGTCAATAAACATATGGACAAATTTATGTTTGGTTAGTATTATAGGTAAAAAGGTGTACTTGTTGCCCCATTCCTTCTAACGCGCCCTTATTTCCGGAGATATATTTAACTAAGTATAATGGATTGAGAGAGATTGAGAGTTTAGTACGGAGATCCTCAATCAACAGGTCGTAGGTCAGCGATCTGAATCCCCTCTAAGATCGTTTTTTTTTTATACACAAATACAAAGGCTTGTTATCAAAATAAGGGCAGTATACTTGAAAAAATGTATATTTATACAAAATTGTAATAAAAAAATTATGTAATATTTCGGAAACAGTTAGAGCTATCGCAACGCGGTTTCCACCAGTCGATGCGCCGTGGAAAGATCCTAATCTTGATATATAACATGTCGCGGTTATCTTTGTATTATCATTCGAAAATCGAATTTATCGTTCAGAATGACGAAAAATTTTCACAAATTAAGCAATATCTCGGAAACGGTTAGAGCTAACGGAACTTGGTTTCCACCAGTCGACGCGCCATGGAAAGATCTAATTCTGATATATAACATGTCGCGGTTATCTTTGTATTATGGTTCAAAAAATCGAATTTATCGTTTAAAATGACGAAAAATTGACAAAATTAAGCAATATCTCGGAAACGGTTAGAGCCATCGGAACGCGGTTGAAACCAGTCGATGCGCCGTGGAAAGATGCTTATTCTGGTATATAACATGTCGCGGTTATCTTTGTATTATCGTTCGAAAATCGAATTTATCGGTCAAAATGACGGAAAATTGACACAAATTAAGCAATATCTCGGAAACGGTTAGAGCTAACGGAATCCGGTTTGCACCAGTGGATGCATAGTGGAAAGTCGCTTATTTTGGTATATAACATGTCGCGGTTCTCTTTGTCCTATCGTTCGAAAAATCGAATTTAGTGTACAAAATGACGAAAATTGACCAAAATTAAGCAATATCTCGGAATGGTTAGGGCTAATGGAACTTGGTTTCAATTAGTCGATGCGCCCTGGAATTATGGTTATTTTGGTATATAATATGTTGCGGTTATCTTTGTATTATCGTTCGAAAAATCGAATTTATCGTTAAAATGACGAAAAATTGACAAAATTAAGCAATATCTCGGAAACGGTTAGAGCTATCGGAACGCGGTTTCTACCAGTCAATGCGCCGTGGAAAGGTGCTTATTCTGGTGTATAACATGTCGCGGCTATCTTCTTCTCCTAGACAAACTTTGCAAATGATGGCGCTCTAATAGCAAGTTGTACTCTATATAGCTTACATCAATCTCTTACGAAAGAAACTTCATAAATCTTCGTTGTCTTTCGATAGAATCCCGATAACATTGATTAGGGATACCATACGATAGATGCACATTCGAGTCGACTCACAACATATGCAAAATATAACGTCCTCAGTATGTCTGTATCATTAAAGTGCTTCGAAGATCTAATAATAAATCCGAGCATGGCTGCACTCGACAAGCACATCTGACGAATATGACCTCCAGAAGAGAGTTGACTATCAAACAGCACCCCCAAGTCCCGGAAAGTGTCACGTACAGGAACTTGATGGTCAGCGTAGGTGACCATGAAGTACGGCGAAGGAATAGGTGGCACGAATGCATTTCGCAGGATTTAATAACCGGTTATTCTCCACTGACCATGCAATAGATACAATGTATTCTTAAAGCTTCCCAAGATCATTGATGGAGACAATCCAGGAAAACATTTCAACGTCATCGGCGTATGCAAGAGTGTCACATGGTAAGGCCTCCAACAAATCATCTAAAAAAGGCACAAAGAGCAGGGGTGCCAAATTGGGACGTAACAAGAACCTCATGTGATCGGAATCCATTGTAATGTACATAACATGTTCTGTATTCCAGATACGATTTAAGTAAATGTAGCAGCTTGGTTGATATCCCAAAGCTCAGTTTGTAGAGGAAAATTTCACAGTCAATGGTGTCAAAGGCCCGCGAAAAATCCATATATACGACGTCAACTTGTCCACCATCATCCAGGACATTACTTACAAATGGTGTTATTGAAGCAAGATTAATTATGGTGGATCTTCCAGATATAAATCCATGGTGTTTCAAAGAGATAAATGGCCGAACATTTCGATAAATAGTGTGATTATATTATGTATTATTTACAATTGAAAGCAATATTCTATTAACAATTTAAAACTGTAGCTCCCAGGTTTCATCTTTCGACGTTTTCTAAATTTATACTCGTCAGGTTGAACCTATCGTTTATTAAATACAAAAAGAATTACCTACTTTACAACAGTTAACAGTTACAATACTTTTCTTTAAAACAATGGGATGGAATTTCAAAACGATTATTCCAATCGTATTTTCCACGGAATTAATTTTATAACAACACTGTTTCCTACATTTCAACGCGACTATAAAAAGCATAAACAAATCCTGAAAAATACCCCTCTCTGTACCCGTCAAGTAATCGCTTACCGCTAAGAGAGTAATGTTATTGAACCCACGGCAGTCATACGAATGCACGTTGTACGCAACGTGACGTTGAATGCGTCCAGTAAAATCACCCGGGTTCCTAAGTTCGTGGACTCCACTCTCGATTTCTGTATTGTTTTATTGTTTATTTTACTATTTCACACACTCCACAGACACATGTAACATGTGTACAGCGGAATATTTACAGACGGATAAATGACGACTGACTGATTTGTGGCCTGTTATATGGAGTCGGATGGATATACGAGTACAGTCAGTTCTACAAAAATAAATACATGAAGTGTATGTTTTAATATTTCTTCGGGTATCTACAAAAGTGACATTACAACTTATATGCTACATCGGTATAATGTAAATCAACAACTGAAGCTATGGTACTTAATTTACATGAAAATCAGCTATGAACAAACATAACGGTCCAAGGTGTGAGCCCGTGACACTCCATTTTATTCAAATAACATTCAATTCACGCCGAAACGCAATAAGTACGACATTATAAATTACCAAGCGTTCCAAATATTCAATTTCAAAACAGAAACACCTTTCGTAAATGGCGAATCGTAGTTACAAAAACTCAGAAACTAGCTCAAGGTCGGACTTACAAAATTACCAACTATTCTGGCCACAACGCACGTTCTACTGGTACGTGTAAAGTAATTATCCAAAATTACATACCAGTTACACAATTTATAACCCAGCACATGACATATTTTGAACATGATATATTAAAAACCGCAAGTTGATAAATGCACAAAATAGAACATGTCAAGAACGCACGACGAATTAGATCATAGCTTGTTAGTTGTGTATACAAACCAGCTATAAGTTTTGCATATTTTATATACATATGTATTGAATAAATTAAAAAGCAAATTTAAATAAGTAGGCTAAAAACAAAGAAATGAATTTAAAAACTATTCTGTTGTTTGTTCTATGTTCTAGCAATAAGTGTGCATATTTTTGAGGCATTTATAACGTCAATTGTTTCCAGTAACTAAACAATGGAATGCGTTAATAACTGTTAACTACAAACTTTGTTTAATGATGTTTGAGCTAAATTGTTCGTTGTACATTATAATGATGTTCATCGGTTTGTGACTTCGGCAAGGCATTGCTTCTGGTTATTAAATGTAATGGGTAAAAGATGTAGTGGCTTATTTAATCAAGAAATCCACATACGTGAAAGAATTATATCCCTTGGCATTTAGTTATATCAACTGTAGCTGAGAATTTGGCTTTAGAAAGTACAAAATTCTCATACTCAATGCAATACATTTAAGTTAAGAATTCAAATAGTGTTCTCTAATTATCCAATTCCCCGTTTACACACTCATTATCATGTTGTTAAATCTGCATTCAAAATTACTCAATTCTTTTGCTAAAACAATTATAAACTAAGTTTTAAAAGTCATATTGAGTATATAAAAGAATTATAGAGGTGCATTTAATGAAGACATGCAGCAATACAACAAAATACAACTATTCTCCTTTATAATTCATTTGAAATCTTTGACGGTGGACAAAATCAAATGGTACTAAAAAATGGAATTAAATTGCACCTTTTTTTGTATGGGTGGCAAACCTTTTATAGGCACTGGGTACTTCTTGTCCTTTCCCCAATGTTCCACAGCAGTGGGCCCAGTACAGATTCTTGAGGTACCCCGCTATTTACCTCAATAGTTTTGGTGCTACCATATGCCTCAAGTACTATGGTTCTATACTCAAGACAGGATGCCACGATGTTTCTCAGGCTAGTACTAATCCCCCTTCTTGCCAGCTCACACAGTATATCCCGTCTGGATGCGCTGTTGAAAGCATTTCGGACATCCAAGGTAATCACAGCGCACAACCTCCGGTGCTGTGGCGCGTAAATGGCAGCCTTCCGTGCTATGCTAATAACCGCTTCCACCGCATCCACGGTCTGTCTTCCTTTGCAGAAGCCGAACTGCCGCTCAGACAACCCTCCTCTAGTCTCGAGCTCTCCCCGTAACCTACTCTGTATCAGGTGCTCATAGAGCTTGCCCTCGACGTTAAGGAGACATATGGGCCTGTAAGCTGATGGACTATCTATGGGCTTATCGCCCTTCCTAAGAAGAACAAGATTTCCCGTCTTCCACTCTATCGGGAAGTACGACCTCTCCCAGAGCTGATTGTAAAATCTCAATACCCATTCCGGTTCTTCGAGTATTACTCGCTTTGGGAACTCAGCTGAAATGTTTCCAGGTCCGGGTGATTTATTGTTTTTCAGTCTATCAGCTGCTGAATTTAGTTCCGCTGTTGTAAAAGGCTCATCTTTCCTACCTATCAGTGGCTCCCAGTTCAGCGGTTCATGATTAGTTTGCACCTATTGTCATATTATTAAACCTATATACAAAATTACTGAATTCCTTCTGACAAAATACCCACAAAATAATCTATGAAAGTGGATGAGATCGCGCAGAAGTAGGTACAACCCTTGCTATTGATACATAACCAATAATAACATTGGACATGCAATCGATCATAATGAAAGCAGCGGTTACTGCACTTTGTTCCATATTTTTGGCCCACTGGGCAAAATGAAATGGTGTTAAATAAAGAAATTAATGAAATTGCTTCTCGTAAAGAATCTATAATACGCAGTTTCCAATTGTTGAATTCCTTTTGCAAAAGAGTCATAAGCTGAGCTTTGAAAGCCGAAACATGTTGGAAAGATTAAGATTGTGCCAAAGTGCAAACCTATGTATACCAAGATTAATCTGAACTGTTGGTGACATGCTGCAAGCGCATCCATTAAATGCAAGGTTTACCACACTCCATAACATCCAATATTCGTGCAATTCTGTAAAAATTGAAGTGATTTGGTTGATCATTGGAGTAAAATCAAGATATGAATATGTTTCCGTTTGCTTTACATTATAATTGTGAAATTTCTTTGGTATAAAAAGTTGATTAGTCTTCTTTTAATAGTGAATCTTTGCAAAAGTTTTATATTATTTTAGGATCCTTACTTTTAAAATTTTAAACTTCGTTCAAACTATGATTGCGATACTGTTCTAAATATGTATTACACTTTTAATCCATGTTAGTTTCAATGCAAATTGATATTCTACAATATTCAACACGGCTTTTGAATTATAATACGAAGAATATAGTTTATAATTCTTCTAATTTCACAAAAGCACCGCTCCGCACCATTGCAGACGTTTAAAAATATCTAAGTGAAACCAATCCCCTATGTTTGTCTAAGATATACAACATATAAAAACTGCTTCTGCAATAAAATCTATCGACGTAGCATAGAAATTAAAAGCCGAACATCTTTCAACGTAATTCTGACTTCCTGGAAACTGTTTCTTTTTTGCTATTTATTTTTTCAACGCTGTGAATTTGGCACGGACTATTAATAGTTTTCGTCAGTTTGTTTGGATATTTTTAGAGGTAGAAGCTGTAAATCTTTCTTCGTTTAATGGACGGCCTGATTTCATTAGACGATACGATTGATATTACTTCTGGAATGCGGTGATTATTAAAAAAAGAGAGAAATAAAACATGCACAGAAAGGCAACCCTAGATCAAGGTGCAGATATATCTTTTACTGTAGGCGTAGTATGTAGGTCAATGCGGTTAACCTAAAATGTGGGCGTACATTGACAGATATAAACTGTGGATGAAATAAATACGAAAACTATTTCATAAATAAAAACAAGCAGGAAAATCTCAAAGAAAATAAAATTAGGGAGCGGTTATACTGAATGTTATTGTCACAAAATAAGGGAAATTTTAGAGCAAATTTTATAAGCATTGCACTCATTGTTTAAGAAACATATGCATCTTTCTAAGTGTATTAAATTAAATATGGGAAAAAAAACAATTACCCACATGGTTAGGTAATAATTGCATTGATTTCAGTTTCATGCAGTTACAACCGCGCAAGCTCTAGCACTTTAAACGTTCGCTCCACTTAAAATATGCTCCAACACGTGCTCAATCGGATGTATTACGATTATAAATGTGTAAATGTATACTTTGGTATGTAGCGTCTGTATTTACAAGCTGAATATGTAAGCCAAGCAAACCGTGTACATATTTACATACGTTATGGGCAGTATCGATGGCTTCTAACTGTACGATACGAAACGTATTTTTCGTTCGTCATAAATTTGCAGCAGTGATGATAGATGTATCGAATACGATCCATTTTTAATACGCAAAAACTAGGTTTATCGAAATCTTTCGTCTTCCAAACCTAAAATTGGGGTATAAAATACGTTAAGTAAATCAAAGAACACTTTTTTTTATATCTTGTAGATTAACATGAAAACATTACGCGTTATAAAACAAAACGGAAAGGTTTGGAGGAATTTCATACATTACATTGCGGATGTACCAGACGAAGTGCAGTTAACCGAGCCCAAGTTGCCACCATAGAATTTATGATTTAATTTATTACTTTTATTTAGTGTGATAGTAACATCTCCAAATTATATTTTCAATACATCTTTAGGTTTTTTCAATATTAGAAAAGGTTAAAATTTCTTGATTACGACATATAATTAAATTAGCAAGTGTCCAATAATTGTCAGTCAGAAGTTGCCCGGCTTGTGTCAACTTGACATAAAGAAGAATCCAAATTTATATTAACCAAAATTCATTAACTTATTACCAATCTGAAACATTGCAATATATAGTACAAAACTACTTGCAGGATAATGTGTTTTGTTTATTAAAGTTATTGTTATCAACCACATTAGACACACATTACTATCTGTGTTGGATTATTTTGTTTTACGTCAACTGAAAGTAATGTAACCCTAAAAGACGATTTAGCATTCTAGCTACAAATTTACGACGAGGAATGCGCTTCAGATCGTGCAATTACAATCCGCCAATATATTAGATATGATCGTGAATTACAAGAGAGGAAAAAAACAAACTTCACAACGACCTTGGTTGTTTCATGTTACTAACACGCTTTGAATTATGCATCAGTGTAACATAAGCGAAACTTGCTATCGGAAATCTGCAAGAAAAAGAAGGTAGGAGATGTATTAATTGCATAATAGAAGAAATACGGGGTATACATTGGAGCGCCCCCTTTTGTTTCTGTTTGGAAATTACTTTTATATAAAGTTTTAAATCAAATTCAAGTCAATAATCTCCAAATATGTGCGAGCATGTCAAAAGCATCGGGCTAGTATTTGTTTCAAATCAAGATATGTGTGAATTCTTGCTATTTAGCGCATATACATATGGGGATAGTCGCATATTTAATTGACAAAAAATGAAATGGACCTAACTGCGAGAATGCCTCAGTTCTTGCGTGATCCCACATAACACGCAAAAAGTTAATGGCGCGAGCTTAATGACTTCGGAGAAAAGACTGGTGCCTCTTGATAAAAGCATTTCCAACTTCATCATGTACGAGTCCCAAACCCTAGAAGCATCGTAAATAGAAAATTACATTTTATGCTGGGTGAAAAAAGACGGATGTCACTTTTGACAAATTTACTTTAAGCATATTTTAGCGCAGTAACAAAAATTTGGCCCTAATAGGTTAACACTGCATTACATGTATTTAATTTACTAATGCCTCAGTTACATTAGCAATACCTTTTTTCGTGTTTTGTTGTGTATTTTCTTGATAAACCCGTAACCTTGTAATTGGAGTTTCTTGTCATAAAATACCTACTATTAATCATTACTGTTTTTATATCGACATGTCAATGTTGCTTACTGTTTGAATTTTTTACGATTTTCGGTTACATCAAACGAAAATACTTCTTAACAATCTCCTTTATAATTCTCCATCCTTCTATAGTAATACTAATTAATATTACCCACACATTCGATTATAATCGCCCCATATAGACATACGCACATAAACGTATTAATTAACGAGGAAGACCGAATGACTAATTTGTAATCACACAGTCTTCCACGCGCTAATATGTACCATAAGCGTATCCAAATTAATGCATGTAATTCCCGATACTATGCCATGCGTACCCGCCAATAATGGCCGTTGCCATTCTCGCTCTAGTTGGGAGAATGAATGAAAACGTCTCAGCGAGCACAATATGTGTATAAATTGTTTAAATTGGCCGTGAACGCTGCTGGTTTCTGCCCATTTCCTCTGGCATTGCGCTTAATTGAAAACGTGGGCGAAATGGGGAAAGGGGAGAGAAGGGGGAGCCTTTGATGGAATTTGATGCGGGAATGTAATTTTAAATTAAACCGTGAAAATTCGAATTCATGTGTGTGGGGTTTTAAGTAGTGCAAGTGGGGAAACAATGTTTAAAACTAAATCGGGCAAATATCATCTGAACATGTTACGATTGATTTACTTCGCCCAAAAGTGTCGATAAATAAAAATTAGAAAACGAAAAACTTTATTTAACATGTTCATGGAAAGCTATCTAGACGAATGTGGATACTGTCCAGCATCAAGTTGAAACTAGAATCTTCGGCTACGATGTAGCCGTGACGTAGATGTGACTTATGACATACGAAAGACAATCAAATATAAACACACCTTCCCTTCCCGAGGTTTAGCCAATAAAGCCTCGTTCATATTTGATTCTCCCAATTACATTTTTTTCTCTTATGGCAGCCGTCTGACATAAGTCTTCGAAAACACTTCAGCCTCTAGGCCGCTTGTAGTTGTCCCCCATTTTTGTACCAATCTCCACCGCTTCCCAAATCCTTATGCCCGTGTACCAACCTGTACAGGTCCTTGGTCGGTTGGTCTACATAGTCTTCTGGGTTCATTCTTGGTTTGCCAAAAATGGCCTGTCTTCTAGAGTCTAAGGCCGTACATTCACATAAGATGTGATATGCAGTAACTATTGGCCCTTCACACAGTCTGCAACTTGGGTCCTCAATGTCAATCCCAATTGTCTGTAGGAGTCCCTTCAGTGTCCTACTAAGAGACCTATTACTGCACGAAGATGATTCCTACTATGATTTAGTAGTTCGTCAGCCTTCTTTACTGATGGCTTCTTAATAAAGGTTTTGCCATCACTTTGCCTGGTTGTATTATTCCAGTATTCTTTGTGTTGTTCTTGGACCCACTCTCGTATAGGCCCTCGTACCGTGTTTTTAGACATTCCCAGGGCAAGTTTTGGGCCCATGTATGAAGACGATGATCCCATCTTCGTCAGCTCATCGGCTTTTCCATTGCCTACGATTCCTAAACACCCCAATTACATAGTGAACATAGCGAAACTTTATAATCATTTACCGGATTGTATTAAGTCTCTGCCACCAGCAAAATTTAAAAAACGTGCTAAAACAATATTGTTAAACAAGGAGTGCTACCAGTTAGAGGAGTTCTTTGACGACGGCTTTACGTCAGCCCAATAGTGTGTTTTATGTAGTTGTTTGTCTATTTTTTGTTCGCTTACATTACATACATTAGTTTTTACTTATTTTATTTTGTGTATTTTTATATTTACTAGTTTTATCTTTACTTTATTTTTGACTTGACTATTGTACATATACTACATGCCAAATCTTTTTAATAACATCATCTGTAATGGTTTGTATTACAAATACATATATAACTAAATTAAAAAAATAAATAAAATAGTAACAGATGATTACTTAACTACAACGGTTGCCCTTGTTAAGTGACATGCACTTGTCAAAAACGAAATTTATTTCTAAGAGTAATTTTTTTATTTTAAACAAAAGGCCAAAACGTAAGAACATGTACACGATATTTCCAATATGTTTAATTTATATAGAATATTTACTACCATTTTTAGGTATACCAATTGTATTATATAGATAACGGTGATACGAGAACTGTCTTTTTAGTTTAGCATACACAGCAACTTTACCAGTAAAAATTAACCTCAACATTAAATTCACCCAACTGTGAAATTTAGCCACAGCGAATTCTTAAAGCTACAAGACGAAAATGAATTGTGCTAGAAAGATTTTCGCGCCATAGTTTTCGGCGAACAATTGATATAACAACAATAATTTTCCACCGAGTCGGTTTCTGTTTTGATGAATCACAACAATTCCTAATTTTCCACTGCTACCGCGAATTCCAACGTGGTCGCAACGATCTAAGGACTGGTCCACCAAGGAGAGCAGTCACCCAGAAAAACATCGATACTGTGCGCCAGCTGACCAAGGATATCGACATCGATAGGCATTTCAAAGACCTCAATTCAGCAAAATGATGAATTAAGTGAGGAGTTTGTTTTCCGTCGAATACCGCATCTCCTAACTTAAGAGCAAAACGCCGCTCGCGTCAATTGGTGCCTAAAATTTTTAAGCCGGTTGGACAAAGTAGGCTCAGAAAAAGTTTATAGTGTCGTTAGTGGTGACGAATCATCGATGTATTCCTATGAACCCGACAATAAACGCCAATCCGTTGTTTGGGTGTTTCAAGATGATCAGAACGCAACAAAAGTTATCAGTTTCCGAAGAGTATCGAAGAAGATGATCGCAACATTTTCCAGTTACCAGTTCATGAAGCTATAATTGTAGCTACAATTCCTTTACAACTGGTGTATGCCGATTGGCATACATCCGTTTGTTTGCCAGTAATAATCATCGTGCTCCGAAAAACTAACCCAGAACGACGAATCATCCCCCCCCAAGACAACGCGATTCAATTTCAATTGTCTCGAAAGGCAATTGAGCTTTTAGATCAGCAAAATATCGCGTTATTACAACACCGTCCCAATGGTTTTTGTACGTTTCCAAGGATATAGAGTGGACTGCATGGTCAACTATTCCAGTCGTCGGAAGAAGCAGTCAATATCTTCAAAATTTTGATTTTGACTGTCCCAACCGATGACTGGAATAACGGCTTCAACGTTTGATTTCAACGATTGACTGCAAATCTTTGAGAAAAATACCCAATAAAGCACTCAAAGTCGAACTGTGTGCTTTTATGGCTATATGCAACAATCCTCGTGGAAGATAGAATCGAAAAGCCCAAGAAACTGAACAATCAACCCGCAAAGAAAGAAGGTATTATTTAAACTCTAAATCAGTGGATCTGCAATTAAGTAGTTGTACCAAATAAAAATGCCATTTAAACGGCCACCAGGACCTAACGCAAAGGTATAAAAGGAAAAGTTACCTACAATATAGAGTTGCCTACCTTTATAGAGAATACATCTGGATTGTGTATGTGATCAACCGCTACTTGAATCCTTTCGGGTAGCTGTTGATGGGTAACTATTTCTGCTTGATTCACAACATACTTCATGGTTCCTCAGACAAAACAATCCGTTAAATTTAAATCTGGGGATCGTGGTGGCCTGTGTATCGGACCTTGATGGCCAATCCAACTGTTTGGAAATCGTTGATTTCAGCAGTCAGTAACTTCGTCGTCCTTGATGAGGTAGTGTACCATCGTGCTAATATTACCAATGCTATTCAATGGTACATCATTAATTAAAAGGAAGTTTTCCAAAAAAAAATTCTGTACATATCTTTAAACGATCACTTATAAAATTTTCAGGTAACAAATGGTTCTTTAAAACCACTCCAAACGTTTACACTGAAGAGTTGTTGAAATCGGCGTGCTCTAGTTACATGCGGATTTCCCAGAGGTCACACGTGGTCATTGTGACAATTATTCCATCCCTAGCAAAACACGCTTCATTGGGCAACAATACGTGTGAAATAAGGTTACAAAGCGAATGGTTGTTGTGCATCCTCAGGTTGTAAAGCTCGTACATTTTGCGAAAGAAATGGATGTAATACCTCGCGAATAAGTATACGCCACACAAAACTTTGGCTTACATGTAAATCGCTTGCAATACAACAATTATATCTGTATATTCATCCATTGTAAACGAATGCATCTTCGCAATTAAAGTGTGACACCTGGAAACTTTGACAGCATGGGATAAATAAGTTTTGTTTTTGTCACAAACTACTAATGGTAACAAATTTTTAGAGACTTATAACGTTATAACTCCGCACTAAGACAAATGGACCAATGTTTTATTTCATGAAATGAACCATATTATTTTTATCTTGACGCCGCTATAACTTTGAAACAAAAAAAGATCGGACCTATGTTGTCCTAATATTTATTTCTTAGAATCGCATCAGATTTTATCTATCGAAGTTAGTAATGATACGAAACAACCTGAATATATGAATATATGTATGTAAATATAATATTAATACTTAAGGAAATACAGATAAGAACTTGTCACAAAAATTGAATAATATAAGTAGAAATAATACATAAAACTATTACTATTAATATATTTAAAAAAATAAAACAAAATATTCACAGCTAAAGGTCCCAAATACTTCGATTACATAGAAGCTAAATGTTAGAAACAATGCCATTCTATACTAAACTAAACATGAACGCATATTATAACACTAGAACATAAAAGAAACACTTTAGGATATCCCGAAAGAAATCTTTAATAATTTTCATGAGTGCTTTCGGAGATTTGAATAAGCTAACTCTTGGAACTTTAAAATTAGTTTCGTAGCGTATACATGGAGAAACGTAGAAATCAACCAGAGCCAATAACGTCAAACAGTCGAGCTTACCGTACGTCCAATTGGAAATATCGATGAAAACACATGGAAACCTATAAGAGACATTAGACTGAATTTAGAATAGAATTTGTAATATCTAAGTTGTGTTCACGAACATGAATTTAGAGTAGATCTGGAAATAGCCAACTATATTTAATAATAATAATAATAATAAAAGCATCCTCTTTATTTAAAGAACAATAATAGCAATAGAATACCCTAGGGCGAAGTTTAGCTAAAAGCTATGCTACCACTTAACCCACGGTTGTTCATAAAAAGTAACAAGGTTAAATTACAAATTGTGTGAAAACGTGCTGTGGAAACTAAAAAGTAAAACAATGACTACATAAATTCGATAGTGCCACAAAATGCATAATACACATACAATGTCATAATAGATAATTGCATAATAAATAATTGCATAATAAATACATTCAGTGGAGCTCTAGTAGGGGGTGCCTCTTAAACATAGCTAATGACATTTGCTTTTTAAATACTGCAACATATTCTATATATTTAAGTGCTGGACAATTCAAATGTACAAACGGCAGACACTTTTTTTTTAAATATATTTATAGGCAGACCGAGAAGTTCGTCCTACACCAACTTGATTTAATATAAAGTGTGTTTATCCTATTAACCTCGGAACATTCATTATTCACATAACATGCCATCAAAACTTAAGAAGAGCATGTGCACTTGCAAGGTCAACCACACATTAAAATAACATTAAATCTGCCCAATAAAGCGACATCTGCAGGATGTTAACACTGCCTTCGTCAACTCGACTTCAACATTCATCTTTAACAACCTAAATTGCATGATTGCACTTATTGTAGAACAGAACGAATCGTGTGAATAGCGAAAATTGAATCAGACGCAGTTTAAATGATACATAGGTGGTTCTGTCGATGTTAGAATTGGCAGCGTCGCATTTCGTTTGTTTTTTTATGACATTAAAGATGATCTAAAGCCCGAACGTGGAATTGGCAAGGATTCCGCATGGATTGTAAATATCTAGGCCAGTACTCGCCTGAGCGGCGCTTCTCTTTACGCAGTGCCACCGCGACCTATAAATATCAGCGTTGCTAACCTAGATCCCAATTTCTTGTATGGAGGGAAGAAAAAGATAAGTGGTCGAAAAAAATAAGAAATATAGTAGTGGAAATGTCATAATATTTTTCGATAATTTTTCCTTTAGAATAAAACTGGAAGTGTGTTGTTGATTCTAAATATGAAAATTATGCAAAATAATACTTAAAATATACATTAAACACACTGTTCGGATTACTCCGAACATTGTTGTAAATAACATATGTTTTTATTTCGTGTCTAGTCCGGTACAGTAACTTTAATTCAGTTATCGAAACAAATCACCCTGCCCATTCAAAAATACTTGTGGCTTTAGTCTGTAATGGAACGGTAAAATTCAAAATATTTTTTATTTAAACAGAAAGTAAGGTTCGTGCAGTTTTGGGAAAGTTTA
>JARFOC010043632.1:0-22779 GCA_031763485.1 Osmoderma eremita | reverse complement strand
ATTAATTAATACTTGTGCGGGAGGAGTAATCCGAACAGTGTGTTTATTGTGCTGTCCCACAGTCCTTGCTATCTTTATTAACCTATTGTGAAGTAGCGAAGCTCAGTCATGCACATACCACATCCTTTAACGAACGTTTAGGGGAATATTTTTCAATAACAGTAGATGACTTTCTAAAAGGTCTAAATAAACTTAACCATTCACTCGTCCTTCCAAAAAAGTGGTCGAATTACCTAATCTCCTAACTAATAATTAAGACTTAAGGCTGTCTTAGTGTTATATTTCCATGATTAACTCGTTATATCAAAATACTTTCTAAAAATCTCACGTTTATAAAAAGGCTTTAAAATATCTTAGAAATCAATGATTTTAGGTATAGAGAGAGTGCTTAGTAAAAATGAAAGCACCTAAACCATTCTTTCCTTTTTAAAATATGATCCATATAAAATAATTGAAAAAGGAATGTATTTGAATTATGACTCGCCCTGTATTCAGTTGACAATTTCGAAAAAAATCTCACTTTACTATAAAGCTAGCCGAATATCAAAAATCTATGCACGTAAAAAAGATTTTCAGACTGTGTCTTTTGCAGTATACAAGAACTTCAACTCACAGTGATTTTCACATAAAATTAACAATAACTTCTGAAATACGCTGTATAATTCAACGAAATTGTACATTGGAAGTGTGAGGCTTAAACTTAATCGAAATCTGAAATAATATCCATGGTGTTCCATTTAAGAAAACGTATGTTTGGTTTACCCTGGTGATATCAAACAGCCTGTATATATGAAAATAATTTTAAAATGTTAAGTTTGAGGCTATCTACAATTTTCGTATAACTGTTTTGACTCGTGTATGATAACGGATATATCGAGTTTTGCTACACTAATGCGTCACCCTGTAAATGTGTCATTTCTTGTGTATTACTCAACATTCTTCTACCATTGCAATCGTCATTTTATAAGCTAATTTATTTGATAAAGAGAAAGCAGTTACTGCGAATCAAATCTTAAATTCCCAAAAATGCGTTTAATTCTTTTGAAATTGTAAAATGGCGTATAAAATAAAAGTTGTAGTCATTATTTTAAATTACCATAATTTGATAAAATAAGCATTTCATTTTCAAGAAAAAGGAATCTTTTGATATATAAGGAATTCTTTTTCCTCAAAAACTAATAAATTTTAGGTAGTGACAACTTAGCATGTAGCATCACAATCAATTTCAATAAACAATATCAAACCCGACTTGAGACCAATTAGTTTCACTACTCTGATGCGACGACCTATCTTTCATTCTTAAAATAGCTACAGACGAAAGAACAGGGGACATGATTTACACTTTAGGTTACAATATTGATGATGTGTCCATAGTGATCTTAGAATAGAATTTGCAAAAACACGCGTTGTATATTAACCTTTCGATCAAAAGTCAAGAGATTTTATACGATTATTAGCACTGTAAAGACACAGCGCAAGAACCAATAGAATGCAAACATGAAACACTCAATAAAGGAATAAAACGTATAATCAAACATAGTTATTTGTACTACTGTACTACAATCAAAAGAATTCTGTAGCAAAGGGATAAGAACGTTAACAACAGAGACTATATCACTGTCATGTTACTTAACACTGAATTGATTTCTAAACTCTAATGACAAGAGTAAAACCATGCAAGATCGACAATAAAATAAGGTCATGGTTTTCTCGTCATTGAAAATTATAGATACAATCACAGATAATCATTTTATCAGGAGTGCATATCAGCGAATTCATCAACTTACATCCATCAATTACTTTTTTTAATTTAAATTTGTATTCCAATAATCAACAGACGCAAGAAAAACACATTTATTAAAGCAATAAAAATTTATTACATTAACATTAAATAAATACTATACAACATGTTGCACATATATACGTATGTGCTCACATACACATCTTTCATATACAGTGTAGATATTAAATAAGGCATAAATTCTGTAATTCCGTTGATATTAATCTGGAAGGGGTATAGGGATTTTAACATTAGCAAATATTTTCAGCCTATTTTCAGTTTCTTATGTCATTTGTTTTTCATGTTATGACGTCATCGACTGTTTTTTAATGACAACCTATATTTTTTATTATTGATTTTGGTAGTACTTTTTATTTCGTTTTCAACGGTATAAAATTTTCTATATGTTATATTTGAGCAAAATAATAACACTTATTTTATTTACACTGCCGTAACTAATGCTTTTTTTTGTTTTATACACCGGCAACTAGATAAATATTCCCAAATTAATGAATTTTTAATATTTGAACTTTAAGACTGTTTTTCTCGTTTTCTTTTTTCAAACATAACGTATTAAAAACCTTATACCGATGAAAACGAAATAAAAAGTACTACCAAAATCAATAATAAAAAAATAGGTTGTCATTTCAAAAGGATCGATGACGTAACAACATTAAAAACAAATAGCATTAGACTCTGAAAATAGGCTGAAAATATTTGCTAAAATTAGAATCGCTATACCCCCTGGAGATTTTTCCCAAAAAATTAAGATCAACGGAATTACTGAATTTATGCGTTACTTAATATCCACACTGTATGTATGTATGTATATGCAACGATGTGGGTATTGGATGTATTCAGCCTGATTTATGTTATGGATTTTTAGTCAAAACTTTATTATTAACTATAAACTAAATTTATAGTTAAATGAAATGAGCATCGGTTGTGTTCATCATCATAAAATATGTATTTATAAATTTGATCTGGATATTATCACTCAACAGAAATAAATATATTTAGAAATTTATTTTAGCTTCCCTAAATTATAGGAATATGATTTTTGTCAATTCAAATCACATGTTCATATTTTTACCAATGCGATGGTGCGGCTAATGTACCTATTAACTACTATTTATGAAAGTGCCATTGTTAATTTTTATGTAATCTCTATCTTCTTTATTTAAAAAAGAACAGTGCCATCAACACTTCAATATAATTATTAGGCTGCACTTATTACCCCTAAATACACACTGGGGGGCTGGGGAGAGGGGAGGGGGAAGTCCCATATAGGATCAAAACAAAAAAGCACATTCTACCGCATTTATAAAGAAATTGTTAGTCCGCCGAGCTACTGATGTTCGAGAAAGCCTAATGCTTCTAGTAAACATCCGTAACTTCAAAGTGGCTGCGATGTTGAAACCAAGTGCGACGAATAAGCAATAAACCACAGTTGTCGAGGCTCTTGCGTTGGGCGCTAAGCAATAGAACTACAAATTCGATTCCTTTTTATGACGTTGTGACAAAATATACGGTTTCAGAACAGTCCAGCGAAGATTCCAGTAAGCTGGCGAGGAAGCGTTACAAGAAACAACTTACCGTGAGGACCTCTGCAGACGCTAAAAGGTATGGAGGAATGATTTTGGAGAGCCTCATTGCAAAATCTGGCATCGGTTGTGGGTGTAAGTGAGACAACAGTGCGTCAAATTGCTGAAGCGGACATTCGATACAAATTGTAGACATTATAGATATAATAGATGCTATCCGAGGTGGTCAGGACAGGCTCTTAGACAACGTCGACATACAGGTCCAAGGAATTCTGAATCCTTTGGACTACTATGCACGCAACGTTGCTGAAAGAGCTACCAGCAGGTTCCGGCATCGCAGTGGGACATCATTAAAGACCTCCGTTGAGGCAGCATTCGCCGCTATATTGCAGTGCTACAAAATTGACTTTTTATGTAGCACTAATCTCAGAATACGTTAATGTCAGAATGTGACATTAACGCATAAATGTTTTAAATACTGTTGTGACAGCTGGGTTCGTTTGTTACATCTGATGGATGTAACCAGGCAACTTTTCGAAATATGACAATACTACATATATTGAAATTGATAAGTTTAATTTATAAATGTTTAAATCTTGACAGTGGATATGAATTTAGAATTTTGAAAACGGTTACTATGTAATAGAACTACAAGAATTTTGACAATATCTCAAAATTAACTTTATAAATACCTTAAATACTTTGTTGCGTGTATGTGTATAGTGTTCCAACCTTTTTCTTTCTTCAAACTTCCTTCACCCCTTTCCTTTTACTGCAACCACTAATATTTCTTACTCCAACCTTCTTCTATTTCGGTAGATTCTTTTAATTCACTATTTACTATGGTTTAAATTGATTGCTTGTTATTCCCACTGACATATCTCAAAATTCTCACTTGAGGTCCTTTTGTTTATCCATACCGTCGTGCCGTGCTCGTACGATGTTTTGTTTTGCCGGCGTCCAGGTAAATCCCGCCGTGCTACTCGTCAACGGCTTCTGCCTTCAATGCTAACTTCGACCGATGGAAACTATATTGGCGGTAATTTTCTGGGCTGATTTCTCGTTTATTTTGCAGAAAACCTTTTTGTTTTATGTTGTGTTATGTTTGAGAATGTATTGTGATTTTACAATGTATTTGAAAAATAAATATTCTTTTACCTAGTAACATTATTTAATCCCAATATCTGCCACTGGCTGGACTTAGTTTATCTATACTACCTACCGTATAGGATTTTAGTTGACTGACCTTATTGAATAATAATACTAATATCTAGATGGGGATACTTACGAATCGTTTAATTTGCAACCGATAATATATTCCCAAACAAAACATGTAATGGTCGCGTACACGTACTGCAGACAAATTCTCCAACGATAATATAAGATCAACAGAAACACAACGAGGTGGTGAGAAAGTACATAACAATATATAATATATATAGAGCTGCATTACAGCTTACCTGACACCGCCACACCGATAAGCAAATCTCACGGTGCCTACTATCAAAAGTTAATAGATGAACTACAGCTGACTTCCCTCACAGGAATGGCAAGCGATGCCAGGCTCAGAAATATAATCAAAATCGGCAAATATCAGGCTATAAACCGGTTTAGGAACGCGTGCTACCGTCGCTATATTCTCGGATAGTCAAACAACACTTGAAGCGATAGATTCCGCAAGTGATGACTCAAAGGTGGGCACCCAAAGAACTATAACTTTAGCCTGGGTGCCGGACCATATGGGCGTGAAGGGAAACGGGCGGATAGATAACGCCCTTTGTCGAAGCCAGCTCGACCTGCGGCATACCCAAATCACAAGCAACACACTCCATTAGCGAGTGGATACATAATAACTCCAAAGAATGATGGGAAAGGGCATCAGGACAAGCAGGCGAAACAGTTCATAAAGGAACAAAGATCCGAACTCACAAAAAACCTACTGAAAAATGACAGGAAGACTTAAAATAGTAGGTCTACTGACCGATCATTGCAGACCCCAATTCATGTTCTGTGCTACTGGCAAGGACAAGGTGTTTAATACTCTTCGTCGGAGAACCCAAGAGTCGGAAACTACGTGAAGGAGCCGCTCTCAAAAATTATAGTTCTAATTAAACGCAAAATTAGAAACCGTCTTCTGGGATAAAGGGGAATTACAATAGACTTCAGAAGATCGCGGCGTATATGTCCACACAATCCTAATTTAAGTTAATATGTTTTCGTAATTATAGTTACCGTTTGCAATTAATTTAGTGCTATTGCATGGGAAGCATATAGCGCGAGTGTTCCCAGAAATTTTGTGGCCAGATCAGTAATATCGCACTCTTCAATTAGCCCGTCGTTTTTAACATCTATTCTAATAAAATTATTCTGTTTTTCGGACAGACTAGTTATTGAGTTTATTTCTAACAAAATCTCTTATTTAATATTCTTTGGTTTCTTGAGAAGAGTTTTTAGTTTTCAAAAGTGTCTTCATTTTGAATTTCTACACAACTACATTATTTTCAATTTTGTAAAGTAAATTATTATTATTACGTCATAATATTATGTTTTTTTATATCAGAGAAAATTTGGTAAAGATAGCAAGGACTGTGGGGCAGCACAATAAACACACTGTTCGGATTACTCCTCCCGCACTAGTATTAATTAATTCGAGACAACACCTGGATTCCCATTATCAAGTCCGGCATCGAATGGCTTTCGAAGATCGCTTAAAACTAAAAGCATCCACTACTTTCTCCTCTCCCTTCACTCCCTCTACCACCTACCCCAAAAAACACATGCAAAAATTTTCCCACTTTGGCCTGAATGGCAGAATTCTTAGAATTCTGCCATTCCCGAAACACGTGTCGTCCCGAATTAATTAATACTTGTGCGGGAGGAGTAATCCGAACAGTGCGTTTACAGAGAAAATTTGGTATGCCTTCTTAATATAATAATAAGCATTGCAATGCATTTATTGCGTTTGTCGTTTCTCCGTCGAGTTGTGTGACCTGTGTCCGATATATTGACCCCGGGTGACTACAAGATGATCGCTCTTATTGTATACTGGTACTACCGGATTAAAGAAATGGCAGATTGGCGGTGAGACTATTCCCTCGTATGATAGGCCATAAACATAATAGGAATCATTATTTCATTTAATATACAAAGAACTTAACTTAGCGCGCTGTAACTAAAAATTGATTTTTTTTGTTTATCCAAAACTGCTAATCAAGATCAATGAAAAACAGACAATGAACTTCCTTAATAATTGCACAATTTAAAAAAATCTTCATTAGAGAATCGCTTGAGCCGCCATATACAATGCATTCATACTTGAGAGAATGGCAACTCAATACAAAGGCAGGGCGTTTTGAGGATCAGCTCCCAATTTTGTTCAGAATATCATACGAAGAATTATATATTTCCCAGCTCTTTGTAAAATTTGGCTAATACGACACCGCCAAGTCAAATTTTTAACCACGATAACCCCCAGAAAGGTTGTGGTTAAACGTAATATTTTCTAATTTAATTCTATTTTGCAACATTAATATACTTCTAGTAAACGTTAAGATACTATATTTGTCGTGAACCTCATTATGTTAATTATACGCTAGAAATAATAGCTCCTAAATGCTAACAATATTCATATACTGAGATTTCAGTACGTCAGTTATATCGTTATATGGGCAAAGGAACATAGTTCAGAAACAAACAATACCGTACCGCAGGATGTTCAAGTATTAATCAAGCATTAACCCCAAAGGTGAAGCCTCTTAGGGATATATAATGCTGCACAAGACATGTATTGAATAAAATAAAACTACTGGGATTAATATAGCTATGTATATATTCCATTAATATCAAATTATATTTCAAAACGCATAATGAGACTTCCCTAGAATAAAGAAAATAGAAATGGTATTATCATAAGAGCACAACAGCAACATGCATAAAAAAAACTTGATAGAAAATTATGTACATACAAATTGAAAATTTCACAAAAATAACTGTAAATATGAGAACCGGTTAATCTTGTCATTACTTGTTCAATTTAATTTAAAATAGACTTCCTCATAACTTACACAAATCACGAAAGTAAAACGTTATGACAGCAGTAATTTATCGCAACAAAACAGTATAAATGGGAATATAGGGAAAATTGAAGAAGGGAAACTGAAATTCATCCACAGCTCGCCTGGTAGAATTGTTTTATCGATGAACGTATTTCACCCCAACTCCCATTAATATCAGATTAATTTATTTTATGGCTTTCGGAAATGTTATGTCTCAAATATAGCACACTGGATTCGAAAAATCCTGTCGTGATAGACACGCGAAAATGTATTGGAAAATGATTTTCATTTTTTAGGCAGTAATTATAGAAAACATTTGTACCTATTTGTACGTGTAACGTATTCAATATTCTAAAATTTTAACAATACAAAATAGCATGTAAACGCATATCCCCACATATGAGAATACAAATAGTAGGTACACGAATTTACTAATTACCCAACATGTTGCAAACAAAAAATACCGGCATATTAGATTGCTTGGCCGTGTTTAATAAAAAAAATTTAGTCCATAGTCATGCAATGCTAAAATTAATTACCCAATGTTAGTACATCAGTGTAATAAAACTTTTCCGGTAGTAAAAAAATATACGTTAAAGGTAACCCTCATAAAAATTACTTCACACAATACGCAAACTTGAATTCAGGTAAACAACCATCTACAACTTAACGTTTATACTATAGATCGTGTCAACCTCCAATTGCAGTATGAGATATACTAGCAGCTTTTATCTCTCACTACCCTTAGATGCTGTCGTTAACGCTATCTACACTTCTGACTGGTAGGTTGCAACTTATTTACATATCTGTCTGTCTATTAGCGTCAACTGCTGTCAATCGTCATCATGTCATTTAATTAAAATCTTTTTAATCAAATGCATATGATGGGAAGACGCAAGCACCTATTCGACATAGAGTGCATGTTTTTTTTATACAGAATATGTCACCTACATTAAATGCAATTCTTACTGCTGTCAATGCTAATGATGATCTCCCTAACTTCAGTCGAGCAACTTTACATAAATTGTTACACGATATGGGTTTCGAATTTAAAAAAAGTAGGACGAAAAAGTATACTCATCGAACGGGATGATATTATCCGATGGAGGCACGAATACTTATGAGAGATCAAGAAATTTAGAAAAGAATGTACAATTTGGTTCTTGCTATTTGACAAGCCTGTAACTTTATATTATTTAAATTCGAATACAGGGCATGCAGTAAATAAAACTTGAACAGACAATAGATACTATTCAAAATAGTCTACAAGCTTTTATCCAAGGATTAAGCACTGGGGGTTGGCCCTTGTTTTTCATTAGTTCATGCTGGTGATCATAATGGATTTGTTCTTGGTGCCGAATATACATTTCTCTGCAAGAAAAACACTGCTGATGTTCATCATGCGATGCATTCAGAAACATACGAGGATTGGTTTAATAAGAGATTACTTCCAAATGTAAGTAAGTAAGTAAATAACGTTTATTGATTCAAAGGTGCCAAAGACAATAGAATCAGTCAAGAAGAAGACAAAAATAAACTAAAGCGCCTGTATAGAAGCAAATATAAACCTAAACTACGGAAAACCTAAATAAACTTAGACTTAAACATAAATTTAAATAAGTAAAATAATAGTACACAAATGCAGAAACGAGCAGTTAGAACGACAAATATATCAAACCGGATCAAAGAAAAAATCGTCAATGGAATAATAACAGTTACTAATTAAAAATTTCTTGACTGTTTGTTTAAAATTAATGCATTCCTTAACATAAGATGGCAATTTGTTGTAAAGTTTTCTGCCTAAATATTGGAGACCCATACCATACCGCAGAATTCAGTAATTGTTTTTGATAATTCTTCTCTAACGCTGCAGAAAATTATAACAAATACCAACCACTGACATTATACTAAGAAGCGGTTTTGTGAGTCACAAATTAAACCGCAATAAGAGCAGGATTGATGAACTTGTAAAAGAAAAAGTCATGAAATTCTTCGATCACTACCTTCCCACTGCGAGTTAAATCCCATCGAAAGAAACTGTATAAAAATTAATAATACCACATTTAAGATAAAAGATCAGGAGGAATTAATTCGAAGAGCATATAGCACTGTAACAGTCGATAATTGGAAATCAAACATGTAAAAAACGTTATAAAGGAAATGTGGATAGTGGATTATTTGCAAGATGGCATTGAAGAATTTATTATTCATGTAACAGATTCGTCATCATCTGAAGATCAAACTGATTCATCGACTAACTAAAAAAATTATATAAGTTATATATGCGTGTAGTTGCTATTCCTTTCTTACATATTATTGTGTTATATGGTTTTTTATATTTTACTGTTTTCCACAAATTCCCTTCGAAAAAATATACGAGATAACAATTATAAGTGCTTCAAGCTCCACATTGACCAGATATTACGTTTTCGTATCTAATGTGACATACTTTGACATATGCATTTTAACTGTCATAAACCCAAATAATGGAATCAGAAGGAATAACGTACAGCTGATTCGACGATTTGGCAACCATGTAATTGAATTCCCATAAACTGTGTACTGCATTCGGAGGTTAAGACAGTCTATAAATATGTACATTTATATCTACTTTCTCCGACTACCTGCTAGTCAGGCCGGCTTTCTTAAAGATTAGAGATAAGTGGTCTAATCTGCCTGACTAGCAGGTAGTTGTTTGCTTATTTATGACGACGGACCGTAAGAACTGCATTACTGGAATTTACGAAAGACTTACCCGATGTCCTCTTTCTTTCTTGGTATAAAATACAACATAGGATACGGTGGCTTAAAATAGTAAAAAATAAAAAAATACCCTTACCACCTCGATGAGTGAAGAACTCAGAAGAGTTCACTCATCGAGGTGGTAAGGGCGTTTTTTTTTACTATTTTTTTATTATTCTTTCTTGGGTAATGAATTCATCAAACACAACTGGTCTGAAATTCCTTTTTCGCGATTTAATAAGTTCGTTCCTTTTTTAATATCACTCATATTCATTCATTCAACATCACATTCATTAGCGTCTAATTCTTTAATAATTTCAAATTTTCCGATGTGATTCGATGTTTTGTTTAACCATGTGTTGCGATACACTCGATTCTTCTAATCTATTATAACGGTAATGTGCCATATGTTCTTTAAACCGTGTTGCTACAGCTCTTCTTGCTTGTCCAATAAAAACCTTATAAATTCCCGACATTTGTTTTTGGGTAGATATGTCCTTGAGATTCCCCAAAGGGTTGCGTAACGCTTTAGGTGAAGTGAAAGCGACTGGCAAATTTTGACTTATAATCACACTATTTATTCCTTAACTCATAAAATTGTAATTTTACAAATTTCTTTTCTCGCGGTTCTGTTAACACTAAGGTTGTGGAATTTATCAAGTATTCGTCATATTGAAATTTCTTGAGCGTTCTTTGGACATCGGTAGAAGTGAATCCAATAGAGGTCCTTTTACTAATCTGTTAATTA
Organism: Osmoderma eremita; assembly: GCA_031763485.1. Classification (NCBI taxonomy): domain Eukaryota; kingdom Metazoa; phylum Arthropoda; class Insecta; order Coleoptera; family Scarabaeidae; genus Osmoderma; species Osmoderma eremita. The sequence continues at coordinate 11,910 of JARFOC010043632.1, read as the reverse complement.
GAAAATCGATCGCGGCCATCTTTTGTTAGGCGAAGTGGTTTGAATAAGCTGTTATGAACCTTTTTGTATTCGTTTGTTTTCTACAGATGTCGATTTTTAGTTGCGTTGTTCCTAATTACCATACCGTCATGACGTAGTTATCTGGGTGTCATTGGTAAAATCAATTACATACGTGATGAAATGGAAGTCGTTACCCCAATTTCAGGATATAATAGGATGATAAATCTTATTTTCCGGCAGGGTAATGTGCAGTTAAGCCCTCAGAAAGTTTGTATGCGGTTTCTGCAAAATGCTAATATTGACCCAAAATTAGATCATTGGAAACATCGAACGCTTCCTGGCTATTCCATCGCCATAATTCGTTGAAAGTTTCAGAATTTAACGTTAAGTTTCCTGAAATAGTTGAGTTTCTTGGCCAAGTTAAATTTTAACCATAAATTTTAACTATTATCTCTATCTATCTATTATTTCTCTAACATTAGACCTGCTATATTTATCTTAAATAGGTCATATGATTTGCAAAAAATTATTTACTTATTTTCTTGTATATAGCGTTGTAACAAACCCACAACCTTTATTCACTGTAGCAGTCAACGCCAATTGAATGAATTTGGAATAAATTTCAATAAGAAAGACCAATGGGCCATTTACGAACTATAAGATCACGATCAGATTAACCCCATCACACTTCGTAATCACCTTTTGTGAACTCCACTACGTTCGAATCCCATACTCAGCCTTTCTTAAATTCTAATACATTTTCGTGCTATTGAGGCAACAGAATATAACAGGTGTATTATATTAAATCAAATGAATTACATATTGTAAACTTTTGTTCTTGCATATCTTCAATTATATATATTCTATTACTAGCTAGATAAATTTTATTATTACATTTTTGTTTTCCACTTGTTGAAAAAAAATTTAGTATTTTTAAACACGTGTGTGTTTTTTAAATTTTTTAATAAATATTTCCCATATTGAAATTTGTGTTTCCCTGATTTGTCTGCGCACACAGAACGCGCAAGCCTTTTATTAAGAAACAATAATACCATTATATTGCTCATCAAAATAATTACTATCACAATCAATGACCTTTTGTCAACCTGACATCAATTTTTGTATGGTGATATTCTATAACCCTATGGATTTTGAATCAAGAAATTGACGGACTGCATTTATTAGATTAACTCGAATTTTGAACTGTCTATGCTTCATACAGTTGTCAAGAGATACAAAAGATGGTAATCACTTGGCGAAATGTCAAGAGAATATGGAGAGTGTGTTAACGGTTCCCAGACAAGTTCAGAAATTTTTTCCCGTGTCATTCTTGGAGTATGCCGGTTGATGTTTTCCTGTAAGAATACCACTTTCGTTCGATTGAGCGAAGAAGGCTGTTTTTTGATGAGTGCTGTTTGTAGTCGCTGAAGCTGTTCATAATACAAATCAGCAGTCATGGTTTGCCCCCTATCCAAAAACCCATAATGGACAATTCCTTTTGTTGATCACAAAACACAATAAAATCTTGTTTGTGTACAAGGAAGCGTTGAAAGTGCGTGGTATCGAATCAGTAGGCCATAACCAATGATACGAACACCTAGAATCTAAGTACAATATCCACTTTTCATTGCAGGTTAACAACCAATCAAAAATTGGTTCATTATCATTGCGTGAAATGTTTGTCGAACAAAGGGTAAGACGACTTAATTTGCTATCATTTGGCAATTCATGTGGGACCCACTTGCTTAACTTCCACCTATTTCCTAACTGATGAAGATCCAAACTAGTAGTTTCATCACTCACATTAAACCTTTCTACAAGGCCTATGCACGTTGTTTTGGAATTTTCCTCAACAACCTGTTGAATGTCCTCGTTGATAATGATCTTGGTGCTCCCAGAACGTGCTTCATCAGTCAAGCTGAAATCTCCCGACACCGTAGCTCATTCTCGTATGTAATTCATTTAAAATAAAAATAGTGTTGAGATAACTGGTTAACTGTTAACTGGACTTTCTTTTCTCTCAGTGTAGAACGGTATCTAGTGTACAACAGTCCACACGAAATCCCGCTAAAGGCAACTAGTATATTCATTCATCTACCACGACAAAACTTATGTTGTTCGGGATTTAATTCACGATTAATATTCTGTAATAAGTATTTGTAAACTATGGTTCCCAGAACCATTGACAAAGCGGACATTTTCGAAATTTTTCCGTAATTTTAAAATATTAATCATTCAGATTTTCAAAATCTATGCTGGAATATTAACAACCTTTTTCCAAATAGTAGGTATATAGGAAATACTACTATTGATGCAAAGTAGCACCCAATTAACCGTTCACGAAAACTAAAGAATATACCCATTAAGTACATTACAAATGGAAGCAGTGTCGCACACTTTAATGTTACTATTTTATGGCGCTCTGACATTTGAAATGAAATTATTGAAGGAAATAGACATACAATACAATCTCGTATATAGATAGATTAGTTCCCATTATAATGAAATATATTCTATAATAAGTTAAACAATATACTTAACAAACGATGTGAAATGTCGCCGCTATGTTTTAAATTTCCATAAAATTGCTGTTTCTTCTGTTACACCTAAAAGATTCAAACTAATGTGTAAAACAAAAAAATGTGAGAATTAACATATATAATCTATAGATTTAAATCGTACGAAGCGACTTATGAAATTATGCTGCAGATTATTTAGTTGTTACATGTAATTATTTGGAAAACACAAACTAACACTATGTGTGATCTATATTTTAATAAGAAAATTGCTGATATGAACCCTAAAACCATGATCATCCAACCAACACGAAACGTATTTCGAGCAAATAACAATAGCACAGAATAAAATTGGAATTCTAGGGTGGAAATATTATTTTACATGTCAGATATATTATAAATGCACGTTGAATCAAATGCGCCATCAATCTTCAATATTTATAATTTTCCTAGAAAACATTTATCCAAAACATATCCGGTTTAACATATTTCTTGCAACGTATTATGATGGCTGATATGAAAATATCGAGTGATGAATGAAGACTTGTTTGCCCATTGAAAATGTTATTTGCCCTAATGTGTTTATGTAATAGAGACATGTGATATGTTATGGCTGGAGTAAGTAATTGCTTTAATGTAAAAATAGTATCACTTTTTTTAGAATCACATATTCAAACGTTCCTTTCCAGAAAACAGTTATGATTTCAATGGCAAGGAGTTATTTAGGTGTGCAATGTATGAAAATATGCATTTAAAATAAACCATGATTTGAATCTTCATTGAAATATGTCACCTCTATGAATCAATATAACTAACTGACCTTGTTCAAGTTCTACGATCGTATTGTAGAAGAGTTACAACGTATCTATGCTTTATCACCTGCTAGTCCCATCTATAATTGCCAACAACTTCAAATAAAGGATTTTCGGTTCTTTTTATTTATCAATCAAATTATTAAAGAAGTATATGATGTAATGCAGTACATTATAGGTATAACTATATCCTATTGTTTACCCATACGTTATTTTATTCGTGAAGAATTGCAAGGGCTGTGGGCTAGTACCACTAATACACAACATCTCCGGAGTTTGGTTGACAATAGGAGCCGTCGTGCTTATAAAAATATGTACCGAATATATTAAATCAATTTGTAGACTTTGCAATTCCCGATATACTATGTTAGTTATTTTATTCCAATAAAAAACTTAAAAATTTCCGTGCATTTATCGTTTCTTTTCACTTACATATTGTCAAATAAGATGCATCTCTCGATTAGGTATTTCTTTTATTACTATCTTGAGTAGACAGTATGTCCCTGTTGTTTCAATGAAAATACCCAATAATGAAGTTATGTATTGTTTGGAAAGTAAACTTAAAAATTCAAATTTATTACTTAAAGATCAATTACATTACAGTAACTTAACTTTATCAAATTTACATTTTGGACTTTAAAATTTTTTAGTAAACGGTTTGTTCTCCTAGCTTTTATTACCAGTTAATTTATATACAGTAAGCAGGTATAGGTTGGAATAAATTCATTTAAAATTCAGGTGTTTCTTTCTGGAAGAAACGCTCTGATCCGTCGATTTTTGATTATAGTTGCCGTTTTTCTGATGATTATTTCATATATACAGGCTGACCCAAAAACATGTTATGACAGCTCACTTTTTTTTTAGTGGAAATACCTTCTTTTAATATCATTTTATGTCAAATTCTGAACATATTTTATGTATCATGTCCTACACCTAAATTCAACTGTTTCCGAAAAAATTGTAGAAGCCTAAAAAATTCAACGAAACTTAAACACTTAAATTATGTAAATAAAACCTGTGTGTGAGTTTGTCTTAGCAAAACTTACTACGATAAGTTTTTTTTAATGGTACGTTTCAATGAAAGAGTGCGAATAGAGATACTGATGATGATTGCTTATGGGGACGGGATGTGCACCTAAAATGAAGTTTACACACTGTTTAATGCCAAGTATTCGCACAAAGAGCCAAGATGTCAATCTACTGTCAGCAAGATAGTAAAAAATTATCGTGATTTAGGTCACGTCAGGGATAATTATACGAAAGGCCGGTTTACGGTATCAGAAGATAAACAGCCAAATGTATTACTGGCTACCCAAGAAGACCACCATAAACCTAGCCGCAGTATTGCTTTGTAAAATCAGATCTGCCAGACATCCGTCCTAAAGTATTTAAAGGAAAATAAATTGCATCCTTACAAAGTCCATTGGTTCATGAACTAAATGAAGATGACCAGGACAGACGACTTGAATTTTGCGAGATACTCATAAATTTGTGCAATAACGATCCACAGCTTTCAAAACGAATTGTATTTTCGGATGAGGCAACGTTTTGTCTCACCGGAGGTGTAAATAAGCAAAACTGTCGATACTGGCATACTAAAAATCCCTGCTGGATAATGGAGTGTCATACCCACAAACACTGAATGCTTGAACTGGCATTGTTGAAAACAAAATTTTTGGGCCCCTTTTCCTTTATGGGAACGACAGATATTTAGAATTTTTAGAAGATGACCTAGTACCATGTCTTGCCACTTTATACCCCGATCCAGATGATCCTGACACACCAAACGATTTCTTATGGTATCAGCAAGATGGAGCTCCGGCCCATTACACTCGCCGTGAGCGTGAGTACCTCAATACGTTTTCACTAAACGATGGATTGGTCGACGGGGTCCAATTGAGTGGCCGGCCAGATCTCCAGATTTTACCCCTTTAGATTATTTTCTGTAGGGTTATTTTAAGGGTAAAGTCTACGTTAACCGACCAAACAACATTGAAGACTTAAAGAATAGGATAAGAGACGAAATGAGATTGATAGAACCAACGTAATTTTGCAGGAATTTCAATATCATCCCGGATACTACCAGACAGTTGGTGGATATCATTTCCAACATTTCATAAAATAATTTTTATTTTTTATTGCATTTTACTACTTTCTCTAAATAAATAATAATATGTTGATGTTTCAAGTTACAGTGCATTTTTTTCCAAAACAGTTGAATTGAGGTATAACGCGAAGACCTAATTCTGGGTTAAAAATACTGACTGATCAAAATCTTTTACATATAATTTGGAAGGCCATGCATTTTTTTCTTCAAACTTAAATTGACAGTATAAGTCAATGTCAAAGGTGCCACCATTGACATTCCAGTTTTGAATCATTTTAAAGTAGCTTTCGACTATAAATATGTAGGATTAACGGTGTCAATAAATAAATACAACACACGAAAGTTGTCTCTTATTTGTCACCACCAACAATATTTTTGAAGAAATAACTTCATCATTTTTTAGTGGGTATTTGACAATGTGGCATTTGGTTTTTTGTTCTTTAAGTGGGTATTTGAATGTATTCGAATACACCTAACTGCATTACTAACAAAAATATAACTTAATGTAACTGGATCACGAGGACACATATGTTACAATTTTATTACCGCCCCCGTAGATTAATAAATGATTTTGCAACTATAGATACATCAAAAATACCTCACTATAACAAATCTCCGAAGCGTTTTACCGTGGCGAACGGTGTTTCTCCTTTATTTGTCTCTCTACGAAATCAACATCCGATTTGAATTGTTTTCAACAGAGATACTGACATATTTGCATTGCATAAGTCAGAATAAACTTAAGCTACCTTATTTTTCACTTTGTTGTTGTACAAGATTTATACTCCTACATCATCTGTATTTACTCATTTTACAATAAGCACGTTTTGAATAAAATAAAAATGCTCACTCGGCACTCGTCAAAATGAGGATTTTTGTGACCTGGTTATAGTTGAATAATAATTAAATCTTAAATTACGTTTAAACCGTTTTAACAATCGAAAGCTCCCTTGCGGATTTAAGCACGCGAAATATTTGCCACGGTATTTTCGCATTGCACGTTATATAGATATTAGTTCAAGCAATAAAAATCATTAATGTCACGCCAATCTAAATCTTTAAGCGATCAAAATAAGGTTTTATTACTAACGTTAGGATAAAAGAAAGAAATAAAAGAAGCTTTTATTGAAAACACAACAGTTTGTTTCTAAAATATTTTAAAAATCTTTGTAAACAAAGTCAAACTTCAACATAACGGTCTTTATTTTTTGTTTGTTTTAAAACCTACTCGCACGTGTAATCGTTAAGTACTATTGAAAAGAACAATTAAAGGACAATTTCTTCCGGAGTGGCCTCTCCCGAGATTCAGTCAGGTCCTGCTAAAAGCGCAAACGTCTCAAACGTTTTGTGAGAGTGCTTACACCTCCACTTCATAATGTGCATACGTATGTATATACGTTGAACGTGACAGGTATATACAACTTGTAGAATTTCTGGCCACAAGCCAACTAAATTCATGCTACACCAACAGGAGTTTTATAACCTCGGCAGGGTTATTCGAACGAAAAAAAAGACGATAGGATATGAATTTATACTGTTAATTAATATAATAGAAATAATTGCTGCAAGTAATTATATTAGCTTTGCTACGAAATTTAGGATGAGGCTTTTTTCTACCTGGAAGCTATTAAAGGTTGAGTTTCATCTTTTTTAATAGCTGTGACTTCGCAAAACAATGTCAATGCCACCTATATATTTATATCTCTTGACTAGAATACAAAAATATAATCAAATTATCTAAGTCAAGATTAAACTAGTTAAGAAATCTATTAGTGTTAAGATACACATGCGTATGTGTTTAGTTACAGTTAGTTTAAAATACAAATAAATGTAACCACCCATATATTTTCATTAATACTTAAATTAAAATGAATTTATTTCTATTCTAGTTAAAAAAAGTGTATTTTCACAATTTGGATTTACTTAAAGATCACGACGCTCTATATAACTACCATTCCAACTACCATGTACAGATGATGTAACTCTATATTCTAGCGTTGAATAATATTTGCAACTACAATAGCTCAGCTTAGAAGATTCGCATAGTTACTTGTGTGCTTATGGTATGTAGGTCACAGAAAATATGTGTATGTAGCCAAATTGGAAGACTATTCCTTTGGCAGAGGCTTGCTTTACCTGAACGTGTATTTATACCCGCTATATATTTACTTATAGGACAATTGAATGTTTTCTATTACCTCTGCTTCAAGTCGACTTTTAATCTCTCATTGGCGATTCGTAAAATAAAAGCAGGCACTTTTCCAACAAGATAATAAATACAATGCCCAAGTTTTATTACAGGCGTGCCAAGATTCGCTCGGGGATTACATTTCGCGTTTGGTAACAAATCTACGGGTAGATGTCCATACGGGTCAACTCACATGCACCACTTCACGACGACACGATAGCGACAAAACGGTAGTTGCCCTGCAGTCGAATTCTACGACTGCATGACGATACCATCACCACACCACAGCGACACGCGGCACGCAGCGTATTACACACTGTAATATTTGTATGTATATCATTGTTTCAAATGCAGCCACCTACACGAGCGTAGAACTCGTCGAAGACAGTCCAAAATATTTTGTATATGTATTTCAAAGTAAATGTGTTGCTTGTTTTTATTAAAAATTTGAATAATAATTTACCTTTTTTAAATGTTTATATTTTGCGCCTCTAATAAAAATAATGTCGACAAATACCTTTCCTTTGCTAGTTTGCACAATGTACCAACTTATACAGACGGGGTAACGTTGCTAACTGGTTTACAACTTTTCTTAAAAATAGAATGCAATTTGTCAAACTGACTTTGTATGATAAACATCAAATGGTTTCTGGTAGATTCCATCTCCTACCTGTACTGAATCGAGTACCCCAAGGAACAATACTCGGTCCAATGTTATATAATATATATGTAAATGACATTATCTCTTTCCTGAATGACGTATATATTGTTATGTATGCTGACGATATTTCATTGCTGATATCTAGTGAAGTTAATGTTGTCGATAGAGCAAATGATGTTCTGGAAGATTGCATGCATGGTTCTCAGTTAATAAATTGGCATTAATTGCCCAGAAAACTTATTTTATGGCTTTTCATACCAGGCAGAGACAAAGAGGGAATCATAACTCATTGACTAGTAGACACACGGTAAAGTTTTTAGGACTCCATATGCAAAGATAATCTACTGTGGATGGAGAAACTTATATATTCAGATGTTTACGGGAAACTGTATCTCTTCAAACACTAATTTCTATTTACTATGGCGAAATGCAATCCCGGCTCCAATATGGCATAACTTTATGGGGATCGTCATCAGCCGCTAAGCAAGTATTTCTTGCGCAAAAAAAGGCGTTAAGATCAATAGTAGCCGCAAAACACACAGAATCATGTAGAGCGATTTTCTCCTACCATAAGCGAGTTTGTATATTGTTGAAAATGTGCATATATTCATCTAAACAAGACTATGTTTAAAACTATTGCTGAAATGCATGGTTATAATACTTGAACAAAATGTGACCTACGCCAACCACAAAGCACTCTCCAGTTAACAGATATTGGACCACATAGTAAACATCTATGTACTATTGTGAGTAAGGATACTTCGAATAAAACGTTCAAGTATAAATTATTCCAATATCTTAAGCAACACAACTTCTATTCAATTGAAGAATTATTTTCTCATTTTGCTTGATCAACCACTTACACATAAGCATGTAGAGTCTACAGCAAGAACTACCTATCTTTACTACTTATATCATGCATGCACCGTTATTTACCTTTCCATTAAAAGCATAATTCATAGCTTTTAGTTTTATAGTACGTATTGTAATTTAGTTGTCTCACTAAGTATTAGCTTTTAGTTTTTATACCTTTCTTAGTTTCGCACATGTTGATTTAAATTTTTCTTTACTTATATTTGTGACATGTTACAAACACAAATGAGTGATTAATAAAAATTATTATTATTACATTCAAAAAATGAAGTATATAAAAAATTATATAAAAAAATATATAAATATACCTCTGAGATTTATATATTTTTTTAAATATATTTTTTATATACTTCATTTTTTGAACGTACGTGCCGGCTATTGGCAGAAATCTTCTTTCTTTGAATTATTACATTAATTGCAAAATTTACAAAGTCCAACATTCAATATATCGGCAACTCTGAATGAAATAATTAAAGAATTTAAAATATCATTTGAAATAGATAGAGTCGTCAAGTATATTTGAGATGACAGCAGGAATTAAACAAGGAGATAGTCTTATCCCGCTTCTATTTGTAACATTAATGAATGAAATACTAAATACTACTAAAAACAGAGCACAGTATTTACAGACACATATAGGATACTACCATCTAACACCAATAAAAATGAAGAGACTGGCGAAGAATGGTGAAGCATGGAAAAATTGGACCTCTAACCCGACATCCTAAGGGCGTAAGAGGATAAGGGAAGAAGAAAGAGAATAGAAGCATATATTTTTTTTCCGTTTTAATAATAATTTTCATTTACCTTAAAGCCATAACCAATCTTTTAGCAGGAGGTATAGTTAAAAGCATATTTGTGTCTTCGTAATTTTTTCACATATAATCGTAGCGATAATTTAATTTAAAAAACCAAATAAATTCAATTTCAACGCGATAATCGAGAAATGTTGTAGAAAGTTTCCGGCGTTGAATAATATATTACATAAATAAAATTACATAATTACAAACATGGATAATACAAAAAATACAATGTAGCCAAAATTGAATTCTAACTTACGCAAATTTTATGAATCAAACACATACCTATTTAAAAGCAAATTAAATGCAACGTTACTATTAACGCCAGATATTTGCTATTATTACATAATTTTACAGCTCGCGGCTTCCTGGTTGGCTAAAACGGAAACCTCTAATGAATTGCAACCGATCATGCAACCATAATAAATTTCATAGGAGTAACAAATCGATGCACCCTAGAAATCTAAAATATGACACAAATAACTGCTTTCCGCAATATGCATTGTTCGTAACCGTAGGATCAATCGTCTCCACCTTATCAAGGTTGAAAGTCAAGTTTCTCTCATAGGTACGTATTTACTGCTCTTTTATTCATACAGTGTGCAAGAGATCGTCCTAGTCATACGATACCACGATTAGGTGGTCGACTATAAAAAGAAGGGATTAATAATAACTGCCCCCTTAATATTAGAGCTGGCTCAGAACGAGAAAGGTACATACGTCATATATAGGATACACGAATTAATTGAGGTAGGGGCGGAGGTAGGATCGACACATAAAAGCACCACATAAAGAATAACACGTAAAGAATATAAATATGACAACAAAACGTTAAACCAAATTTAGTTAGACTGCATAAAGACAGTAGACTTCAGTCTTTGTTTAGATAACACATGAAGCAGCACTCTTCGATATTTATTATTAGGGAGCGAACAAAATGTGTCTCTGCATCTTTGTCTGAGGTATTTCTCTCGCACAATTGGCAGAATGTTGAAGGATATCCCTATAGTTGTATTAGACCTGTGGGGTGAGATTGTTCCCTATCCCTTCAAGTTAGAGGTTAGAAGATACAGAGGTGCAGTATATGTAATGTAGTTATATGTGTTATAGTATAAAAAAACCATTAATAAACACACGCATCGAAATTTGTGCAGGTGTGCCACTCAATTGCAACATTGTGGAAACTACTCAATGTAAGTTTAGGATATGTAAGTATTCTAGAGTAGATTTTTAGCTTTAGGTTCTATAAATCTGTTTCTTAGCAATACAAGTTTACGAAATCAAACGAATTATTTTATTTGACATGCTTAATATTGAGTTTTATAATTCCTTTTTTGTTAGATAACCAATGCGGGTTTTGGAAATATGGAAATTCTAGATTGTTTTTAGTTTTGTATTTTTTTGTTTTAAGTTTTATAAGTTTGTTTCTGTTAGTTAATGATTTAAGAACTTATTTATTTTTGTACAATCTTCACCCTAGTAAATCCACAGTTATCGCACACTGTCATCTAACGTTGGTAATAAATTACCAACGTTAGGTTTGTGTACATTTACAGTATCATTCTGTAAATTCAACCAAACGACATAGTCGATCAAGTGGCTGAAGAAAGTTGGACTTCTGGACGTGCCTATCTAACAGTACTTTGTTACGCGGACGTTGTGAATATGGCTGGGAAAATCGTATTGGGAAAACACGTACTCCAATAGGTTGACGCAGTACGCTTATATACACCCAGAAACTAAAACCAACTCGTGGTACTTAGTCCACAGCCTTCCACGTTTCTATGGTAACACTATTGTCCGATTAAAATATGGTCATGGCAGGTGCCCCATCTATTTAAAATGAACAAACTAGTCTTGTAACGCTAATAACTCTACTATGTTTCAAGGATTCAGCAAAGGTTAGAAAAAGCTGACATTGAATTAATTTATTTCTTTATTAGCCAAATATTT
>JARFOC010043622.1:0-22781 GCA_031763485.1 Osmoderma eremita | reverse complement strand
ATACATATTGAACTACTATAAAATTGGCGCATGCTTTTTACGTTGACTTGCCCATCTCCTTTAGTATTATCTCTGCTTCACTCTATTCTAGTCATTTATCTTTGTTGATCACATATGCATTCGTATTATTACATCCTTTTCTAGTGGGGTTTATAAAATAACATTTTCCATATTACTTCATTGCCTATTCATATGTACAGTTAAAGAAATATGTATAAGGACAGCTCACAAGCGCGTAGGCAACACACATTACAATCACGGAGGATAATACTACCCTTTCTCTTTCTGGCTTGCCTAATCTAACGCGATCCTTAAAATTATTTTTATTCCCAAAACATAAAGCTAAATCGGTTTATTACAGCTAGTAATCGACACTGATAATTTGCTCCAAAATTCTTAATCATTGTCTATCTTTTACGATATTCTTATCCCATTGTAAAAAGTAAACGCATAGCAGTAGAATACAGAAATATAATAGAATTGAATCGAATTTTTATTTGAAATAAAAATGGAAAAAACACTAGAAAAAGTAAGTGTTTAAACATGTTCTATGGAATGGTGCATCATTACAAGTTTTGTGCGTAAAACAGTAATGCGCATAAGTGAGACGACTGTTCCAATAAATTTTTATCTAAGAGGCTCGATGTGTCCGTCATCCTGACACCGATAATTGTCGGTAAAAATAGGATTGCGATTTTTTTTATAAGATTACTTTAAAGTATACTAATTATTTTTTAAAAGAATTAGTTATTTAGTTTCTTTAGTTACAGTTTCTATTAATTTATATGAAGAATATTTATTGTGTTTAATAGATTGTTATACAGTGTGATGATGAAGTTTCGAACAAAATTCATAATTGGGTTATTTACCAATTTTATGAAAATCGCTCGTACACGTCAATGTTGTTTTCTGAAATGGCATCTTTTGACGTGCGAAAACGTAGTATATACTTTTCATTAAAATGGACATGTCACACATGGTATGATCGATAAGCCAAATCTGGATCCAATGATGAACGGAGAACTTCTATTTAATTTGTCTGCTTACAATTTCCATACTTATGATTGCTATTGTGAGTTCACGTTCGTTGTAATTGTCTACGCGCTAGTGAACTGTCCTTATATATATTTCTTTAACTGTACATACATATTGAACTATATACCACTACTTTACGTTGTAAGTCGAACCAACATTAATGTGATCTTCACAAAAAATATAACACATTTCTTAGGATATATCTTTTATACACTGTGGAAATTAAGTAACGCACAAATTCAGTAATTCGTATATGAGCATAACCCATAAATACAAATCTTTCGAGAATAAATTCAGATTGATCTTTATGAATTGGCAACAAAATTTACTTTTGTTCGGAGCGATAATACATGGAAAATTAAGTAACCAAATAGATTTGGCACTGTGGGATGTCATCTCCAGAGAGATGAAAAACACTGCAACCTCGGGCGATATGCAACAATTTTTCAGTCTGAAATTTATGCCATTGAGATGTGCGCAAGAGAGATTCTGAACAAAAACCACAAACACAAATCAATAAAAATTTTCAGTGACAGTCGGCTGTATTGAAAGCATTGGAAGTGCACAAATGGCACTCTAAACTGATCTGGAGCTGCTAAAACCATTCTAAATACAATAGAGGCGTCTAACAAACTGACCCCAATCTGGGTCACTCCCTCATTCAACGCAATGAGACAGCTGACATCCTTGCAAAAGAGGGTGCCGCGGGGTGCTTCCAGGTTCCGGAACCGGCAATTGGCTTATCAACCTTGATAGCCAAAGAACAAATTAGTTTTTGTTAAAACAGAAAGTACTCCGATTTTGGAGCAGTTCTCCTGATTTGGTACATGCGAAAGAGTGCTTTTCACACAATCATGCCAGAAATGGAGAATTACTAAAATTTGACCGTAAAAGGGTCAAAATAATTACTTCTGTGTTTACAGGTCACTGCAGACTCAGAAAACACCTACACAGAATCGAGTTATCGGAAGAAACCGAATCCCGGCTGTGTATGGAGGACGAAGGAACAGTAGAGCACGTTAGATGCCAGTGTCCTGCGGCCACCCGAATCAGGTACTTCATCTTTGGGAAGAAAATTACTTCCCTAGCTGACCTGAAAAATTCCTTATTGAACAAGATTCTGAGCTAGGGCCTGGACTTGTTGTTGTCTAGGATGACATCCGCTCTACAATAGGTTCCAGTGGCCGAAGTAGAAGGGACGATTAATCAAACCAGCCGGATGACATCGCCACATCAAGCAAAGTAAGTAAGTAAGTCATTTTCATAGGAGCAGTACTTCCTTTAAAAGGTGAACTGCACTATAGCTTTCTAAAAGTTCATACAGCATCCAATGTCGAAATCCAGCAGAGCTATAACTAATACATCGTTTCTTTCGTCGGAGGTGATTGAATTAAATTTGAAACTTTCGAGCCCGCAACACAACAATAATACAATAAAAGGCCGCGGCCATATTTGCTTAAGAGTTATTTAGGTTCTCAAACATCTTGCAAACCGACGGTCATATTAGATATAACCTCATTTATGTCTGTGTTCACAAATTCCCCTACAAGCTGCGCTCAAAGTGAGTACAACGTCAAGACTTATGAGGACTGTTTACCTTAATCCCGTCACGGTCACTTACGAAGCTGCGCTTCCGAGCGGTTTGTATACTTAAGCCCAAATGCGACGCACCTTTATAATAATCACAATCGAACGGCTTCTTTTCTGCGTGTGCTCTGACGTACTTTTCAGATTCAACACACCCGTCAATTAACTTTTTCGAACAAAATTTACACTGATAAACATTATTCTCATTGAGTTTACCGACGCAGTGACATTGAGCATCTGTATTCTCTACATTTTGTTCTTCGACTTTTATACCTTCTATCACTGTTGGTTTAATGTCGATTATATCTGTGTTATTGGTTATTTTATTCTCAGGCTCAGGTATCTCTTGATTTATCTCAAATTCATTATCGGCTGATATCGAAATACTTTCGATGTCTTCGCTTAAGTAGTCATCTTTTGTACATCTTTCTTGAATGTAATCAGCATTTTTGATAATTTCCGGTGTTCTAATGTCATCCAAGGAAGAAGCTGAAATGAAAACTCCTTATATTAATATCTACAGTGAATACAATTTGAAGGCATATTTTTCCTTATTAATGCAAAAGCTAATGTATTTTTTCCGAAATGAAATGGATAAAACTACAAAATTTATGCAAAATTAAATACCAGAACGGATTTAAACAGGGAATATCTACAATGGATACTATTCATGGCAGAGCTACATTCCTGTTTCGTCACAACTTTTTAAATTGAACGAACTAATTAGAGAACAAAATATTTTTCAATATATAGGTGTACATACCATTACCATATGCGCCTTCTGGGAGAATGCTAACTATTTCAAGGCGTGGCCTCTTAATACCAGCAGGACGACTATCATTATAGGTTTTACTGTGCCTACCTTGGCATTCAAATTTTGTAGGTACCCAATCACCTTCCAAAGTAATTCTTTTACCAGACCCCATTCTTTTAAAACTTGAATAATTCTCCATAATCTCAGGTAGCTGTAACAGACAATAGAAGCATTGTACCAATGATGATGTTTAAATAAAAATCAGAGTAAGGAAACGCACACTCATGCGGGAATATAAATAGACATGCGGATACATTTTATTTACTATTTTGCTCACGAGTTTGAGTAGTTCTTACAAGTTCGCGTGTATGTGTGTGCGTTAAAACTGCAGTTATTTCGCACTCACGCACACGAGTGAGGGGTTCACGTGCGGCATACGATACGTTCACACATAAAAACATAAAATTAAATAACAAGTTATGGCGTCCTTGATCTCCGACGATATTAAACAGTGATTGAAATTTGATTGAATTTTTTTTAGCTCCGGTAGAGAATCAAATCCACTCTTACCTGCTTACCGGACAGGCGTGTATATTGTGTATGCCGTCAAACATATGTACATACATATATTGAAGTGCCAAGTTACACATAATTGCGAAGAAGGGCTTTTTTACGCTTTCGATTCGCTTTTCGATTCTAATTTATCGGAAACGAATTATGCGCCAACCAAACTAAAAACGGATGCTGTTGGTTATGTCCAATTACAAAGAGAAGGTGATTGGTGTATTAAGTATGGCCCGAAAGCAATGTAATTTTGAACGAACGGGTTAAAGGAATTGCAATTATATCTCCTTGAAGCTGAGAATATTTACAAGTTATAATACTTACGTCAAAATGATCTTCGCAAAAATATATGTTCGAATTCATCCCTATTTGACCGGAATCTCTTTTTGCTAATCTTAACCACAGTTCTCTTTTTTCTAAATCACGTGGAACATAAATAAATATTTTGTGAGGTGTCCTTATTGCCGTATTTTCGCATAGTGGTACGGCACACGAATAATCTTTCCTTATACACAAATCTAGGAAATCTGTAAGAAGAGCACCTATAAAGTATGAATGCAACCACGCAAAACACGAATATTTGTTCAATTGCATAACACTGATGTCATAGGCGGAGACAAAAGGATACATGACGATAAGCGATTACCAAGAACATTGCAGGAGGATTTTAAAACAGTGAACTTAGTAAAGATGCACATCAAAATAAGATGAATGTAAACGCCTTTTTATACAATTATGATATCAGCGATATGCAACAATATCCGAGAGTATCACTAACTAACTAGAGACTGGATTTTATGCAAAATGCATTTTTTTGTATATTTCTTCCATACTTTGTACTTATCCATTTCCCACCCTAACAATACGTTTTTTTTTACTATTTTTTAGTGCATATTTTGACAGTTTACTATAAGTATATATGTACGTGCATGTTTCATCATTGTTTTGCATATTTATGCACATATTCGCAATTTAATAAAATCTGAAACACTTTTTTTATTAAATTAAATATTTTGTTAATATTTAATGTGTCTCTGCAACCTAAAGCGATTAGTATTCGTTCAAAGATTGTAAGGACTGTGGGGCAGCACAATAAACACACTGTTCGGATTACTTCTCCCGCGCAAATATTAATTAATTCGGGACGACATGTGTTTCGGGAGTACGTGGATTCCCATTATCAAGTCGAATAACCGAATGATTCGAATGACTGAAAAATTCGGTTATTCGACTTGATAACACGTGTCGTCCCGAATTATTTAATACTTTGTGCGGGAGGAGTAATCCGAACAGTGTGTTTATGGGACTTCCCCAAAAATAGGATTTAACAAAAGGAGGTTAGAACAATCGTTCAAATTAAGACGGATTACTGATAATCGGATTACAGGGCAGTTAGAACTTAGATAAGAAACCTTTTTCAGAAATACAGGTATGAATGTAGGTGTGACTAATATTGTTCGCGATACATTCGCTATATCTACTATTTTAAACTGTATATTCTGGTAATGATATTTGTCTGTAATTTATTTGTTAACGGATAAACATTGCTATGTCTCGCTAGCATACGGTATATCGTATTTTTGGTGTCTCCGTGGATCATGCTGTATATCGGATTTATTGTTCGGCATTTTTGTTGTTCCCACTGCCGGCACGTTCAAACAGTGCACTCATTGTTTTATACTTCGCAGCAGGGTGTATTGTCAAATTAAAAGTAGGGTAAATTGCATACAAATCCCAGGGAACATAATTCAACAAATATAAGAAAAATAAATCATTTCCTTCATAGTTTGTTTATTCATAAACGTGTGAACATCTGTATTTGGTGAGACAAAAGTGAATTTTAAATTTTTGAAAATGCCGAAGGTAACCAAAACGAAGTTGTCTCTAATAAAAAAAAAAAAAAAACGGATGTGATTGCAGTGCACTAAAAAGTATTGGCGAAGACGGTGTTTTATGCACCCTCTATGACAAAGGGGTAAGTTAAATTTCGAAATATTTTATCAATAACTTAAATTTCAAGTGATGCAACATTTGAAAACAACATTTCATCAGAACAGGGTTTCTGAAAATTCTAATAAACCGCAGCAGGAGGAAAGTTTTCTCAATAATTTGAAGAATCCACAAGAAGCATTTTCCAAAGATTTGTGTAATATTTTTCTGGGTTATAATATTCTTTTATATTAATTGGACAATCCGATGTTTCAAGAATTCCTGAAAACTCATTGCAAAGTCGATGATAAACCCATTAATGTAGTTCTTCAACTCCTGGTATTAGAAAAGAGTTGAAAAACCAAAATCTTTGGATCTCTGTTGATGAAACCATCGACGCGAAGGGCCGTCAGGTTGCTAACTTGATTATTGGAACCTTAAATGGTTCAAATCAATCTAAAGGACATTTAATTAATCTAGATAATTTGGACAAAACAAATCATGTTACCATAGCCGGGTTTGTTCATGACTCTTTAGCTAATTCCTTTTTACCCGGCAAAGTACCTTTTAAAAGAGTTCTATTAAAGGTAACTGACGCCGGTTCATAAGAGAGATGTCCGGTTACTAAAGTACATTTGTGAATTACAGACAGACTACTTTATTTATAGAAATCAATCATACATCAAGTAAAAGCATGAACAGTTAGCTACTTTTCAACATAATCGTCGCCAATGCTAAGGCACTTATCCCAGCGAGGCACAAGCTTCTGTAAACCCTCTTCGTACAAGGTGCGATCCAAATTTGTAAAATACTAACGTATTTTCTTTTAAACTTCGTCGTCGTCTTAAAACCTTTTACCCGACAAATGAGCTTTCAGCTGCCCAAATGAATGAAAATCAGAAGAAGCCAGGTCTAGAGGATGGGGCGGATGGACAGTAACTTCCCAATTGTGTTTCTAAAGCCAGGCCTTCGTCTGATCTGCGTGAAAGCAGATGGGAATCTGCCATTCCCAAGCTATCGTACACGAAGGTAAAATATTGCCTGCTTTTTTCTCGCAGCAACCTTCGTCAAGTTGTAGGGCATTTAACTGGCCACTGCAAACTAAATAAGCACATGCACCGCATGGGACTAGTTACTAGCCCCCTCTGCCGTGCATGTTACATTGAAGATGAGACGCCGGAGCCCATTTTGTGCGACTGTCCGGCGCTCGTCCAAATGAGAGCCGCTATTCTGGGGAGTGCTCGTCCAGTATAGGCGACATCTGTGGCGCCTCCACTGGCGCACTGATCGAGTTCATACTCAGGTTGGGCGGGCTCGGATAGATGGTGAAAGAGCGACGCCACCGGGGGAGGTAGCACAAAGGGCCCAATATGGTGGCCCAATTGCATGTGGCTTTCTGCCACTCTTCCCCACCATCAAATCCACCCATCCACTCGGATGCTTCCACGTATCGAGTCCTTTTTTTTTATTTTTATGAATTTCGGTAGGCGTTTCATTATTTGCATGCAAAAAACGAATACCGCTCGAACTTCAAACTTGGAGTATGTTTCGATCGGAACTAACATTGTGCGGCTGTCACTGCACACGTTGTAGTGAACCATACTGAACCTAAGACAATGACAATAGCCACCTATGCAGTACATATGCACATCTAAAATGCGAAGCGATCGGAGCGACGTAGGCGGTGTGTCGCGCAAACGTACCTTAGTAACCGGACATCCCTCGTATATGTTCAAATTTCTTCTATTTCCAAATTTAATCCATTGTACTTGTTTGGTTTAAATAGGGTTGCTGAAAAAGTTAGGTTAGTTAGGTGTAAATAGCTTAATTAGTAATATCAAAAAAGTATTTTTAAAGCGCCCTTACGGGTGCAATTATATAACAAAATGCATCCAGACATTCTATTGCGACCAGAACTTAACAAGATGACTTAAATGTGCTGTGTTTCTTGCCAATAATTACGAAGGCATCAATAATGTTGTACTACCTCAATTTGATTCAACAACCAGTCTTGCCACAGAAAAGTGTAACGTAATTTTGCCAAACATAAATATTGTTTGACCGATACGATAAAATAATGCAATTACTTTTACCTCAACAAACATACCTTCTGCTGTATCTACCTTCGGTAGATGTTTACGTCTGGCTTTGGCTAGATTGTGTAATCGCAGCGAAGGTACAGCAGTCTTTTTTAAAAACCTCTTTTTTGTTCTGCCATCTGTAATAGTAAACCTTTAGTTGTTAGCTACTTGTAATATAATTTATCATTTGAAGCTACCTGTAGCCAAATAATCAGATTCTTTGAAATGTAAAGAACAAACTCTCATCGAATCGGTCACTATATCCTTAATTTTTAATTGGGAGATCCACAGTGCGCGTAGATCGACAAATTTTTGCACTCCGAATATGTTGGTGTTGCCAATACTGCTGTAGCCTCTGCTGGGGAATTCGTGGAAACTCAAATGGAGCGCGTCCTTACCCCAGGTGCGGCAATAGGGCACGCAACAACTCATGTTATACGTGTTCATATCTATGAGGAAAAAACGCAAATGAACATAGGTATTTTGATATTATTATTGATTTCTATCACGCTACTATAAATGACAATCGAGCACGGCGAGTTTCTTTATTTACCAGATATTCCACCCATAGATTACATCAAATCACATGACGTCAGCAGGTAATGGATCTATGTTGGAAGAAAATTAATAAACCAGTTGATCAGTTCATCTAAAT
Source organism: Osmoderma eremita (assembly GCA_031763485.1). Classification (NCBI taxonomy): domain Eukaryota; kingdom Metazoa; phylum Arthropoda; class Insecta; order Coleoptera; family Scarabaeidae; genus Osmoderma; species Osmoderma eremita. Next base: position 14,176 of record JARFOC010043622.1, on the reverse strand, counting down.
AAGCGATAGTTTGTTTAATAAAAACAATTACTTTGGGGTAGAAAAAGAAAAACAGCTTATATTGCAATATCATGAACGTTACAGAAACTTTCTCAAAATAAACAAGAACAATAAACCCACAATAATCAACATTAATCTTGCATACGCCTTGAAAGATTCGCTTAATAAGTTTAGGTACGTGGTGTGTTACCACCACGAACCTCTATAACAGTCATTATTCTTCTAGGCATTTCGTCAATGAGCTGCCGCATGTTTGTGGTATATTTTCCCATTCTTGCTGAAGAACTTGCCTAAGTTCTTCAAGGGTGGTAGGAGCAGGTAGATTATTACAAACTTTTCTACAGAGCATATCCCAGATATGCTCGATAGGATTTAGATCGGGACTGCATGCCCGCCAGTCCATTTGAGGAATGTCAACTTCATTCAGGTAGTCCCCTGATTACTCCAGCCTCGCGTTGTCATGCATGAGAATAACATAATCTTGCAGTATCTCCTCAATATACCTTACAGCTGCCAGTAACCCTCTGAGAATAACGTAAAAATCGGTTCTTGCTTCCGTGGATATTCCGGCCCACACCATAACTGAGCCTCCATGAAAGCTGACCCTTTCACTAAAATTACAGGATTGATAACGCTCTCCCGATCCTCGCCACACTCTACCACGTCCATCTGGGCCCCTAAGACTAAACCGTGATTCGTTGGTAAATAACACAAGAGTCTAATCGACATCCCTTCAATTTTGATGATTCCTTGCAAGTTGTAACCAGGCAACTCGATGTTGTCTGGTGAGCTGTGGTCCTGTAGTCGGTCTCCGTGGAGTCAGATCTGCTTCTCCCAACCCCCGTCTAACGGTCCTTTCACTCACATTAACATTGCGTACCTCTTACAGCTGCTTTCTGAGACTAATAGCAGTTCCATAACAATTTCTTAAACTTCTTAGGACAAGGAAACGGTCGTCTTGGGCGGGGACCTGTTCCAGGTCGTTGGATGTACAACCCAGTCTCCAAGAATCGCATGTGAAGCCGCTGTACAGTGTTTCGAGATACCTCGTACCTGTTAGCGACGTAAATCTGACTCCTTCCCTCCTCAAGCAGTGCAACAATTGCAGCTACTGTTTCCGTACGAACTGAAATGTTAACAAGCGAACAACTCCGTGGAAAACAAACAATTTGTCGTTTGTAACAAAAAACAATATACTCAACACTTGAAGATCACGCCAGACACTTGATTCCAATATGACATAAAATACGACTGATCCAAAGTTGTACATCCTCCAGTTCTTAATATAGAAAACCAATCACAAGAAGGTTATTACAATTATTGTCGTTGGATTTAATCAGGAACAAGTAATTATTGAGTAACATTTGTTACAACCCCCTCATTTCGAACGCTAGTAGACAAATTTATGCTTAAAAGAAGGCGCCCGTTTTTCGTGCCGGTGAGTGTATATTTGTTTTCTTTGGAAGGGATTTTCATTAATTTCTCAAGTGTTCCTTCGTTATTATTATTATCAAAGCTGTCTATAAATCAAGCAGATGGGAACTATTCTCGAAATTTTAATTTTCGGTGAAGAATAAACAAGTTTCTACTTTCTAACAACATTGTATACGCGTAAGTGCTTGAAATAAGGTGTCCGTGGACACTAATAATTCACACTATCTATCCTGTCCATGTTAAAGCACAGATTGATCCAAGCTAAAGTTATTTACGATCTAACAGATTACATGAAAAACTACTTTCCTTAGAAGATATATCAATACTTTTCTCTATTAAATTGCGTGAACTTAGCCACACAATGTGTGAAGTAACAAATGTTTAGTTTTAAATGTGTATTGTTTCCCTTCGAAGAAAATACAGGAAATAAAACAATTATTTAATGAAATGTTGTTTCTTATTCACAGTAAGTGTATATCGTGAATCAACAAAATAGTTGCTAAACCTAGTTTACAACAAAGGACTTCTTTAATATGTTTTCCTAATTTTATCGTAACCCCATAATGTAACAAAGAAAGTATATTACACATTTATAAAAATTCAAATAATCTTGTAATAAACATGATAAGATAACGAACAGTTTATTATTAATTCATTGTGATTATAAAAATATAAGGTCGTGTTTACTAACTTTTAACAATAAGATTATAAAAAATCCAATGACGAGTTTCTAAATTCAAATTAATTCCGCCAAACGGGTCTACAAGTATTGAACGAAATCTGACAACATGGTGCACCGTTGTGCATGTGTAGTAAAAGCCCGCGAACAGCGAAAAATGGGGGCACTAAACAGCACTATTACCCTCTTTTTCTAATTGATCTTCTGTCTTTTTAATTGCGAACTACAAAATTCCTATTATTAATATGCATTGATTTTAGGTTATAATGTGTTTTTATAATGCCGTATTCTCTTCAACAAAAGATATTCCTATTTTCAAAAAAAAAAAAAGGTGCTCGCGTTTTAAAATTTTCTTCTGTTCAATATATGCTTTCACATAAGTTACCAAATGATGAAAATCTATTTATAAAATGCTATACCATGGTGTGTTTGCCAAAAATTAAATGTAATAACTCTAAAAACGAATCCCAAAAAATATCTGCAATGGTACTTCTATTGGATATCTTGTTCTTATAATTCTGTATTTGGTAATAATATTTTTAATTATCGTTGCTACAACCCTAATATAACTACAATAATTATTAAAAATACCTTCATTATTAACTTCTAAATCAAAATCCCGTTACGTAGTTTGTTTGCATGTTTAGTTACTTCAAAAGCGGCTTAACTTAGATGGCGCGGTTGTTACGGTATCCGATATTCTAAGAGAGTTTCCAAACTTGTTTATGGCATTATCTTTGACTGAACAGAGATAATCCGTGAAGAATTGCAAAGACCGTAGGCTCGTAGGCTGGTATCACTATCAGTGTCGGGAATTCCACAAAGCACAAATTCATCTAATAAATTCGATACACATGTTCTGAGAATACGTGGGATCCCATCGTCATCCAAGTCCCGAATCGGGACTAGTTGCTTGTAAACGCACATTTTTATAACTATCAATGAAAAATGTCACTTCAATTTATAATAACTATCACATTCTAAAATGTCTAATTTGGAACACAATCCTTTCTTTACTGAACGTTATTTTAAAAACCACTCGTTTTCTTTGAAATTAGTTGTTTCAGTGTTAAGAAATTCATGTAATGTACTTTTAACAGTACATTTTAGGGCAACATAACCTAAAATTATCATATTGTGAAAACAATAACAGTAGCAACAGTGTATTTGTAACTATTTACTTTTAAAATGTATATACAAACTGCTTACCTTTCGTCTTTTACTGGAAACAAAAATAAATGCACAGAAACAGGTAATGTGCCACAAACAAAACACGTATAATTTGCCATTACCAGTAAAATGTTGCAGCACAATAAACAAATGTTAAAATAGGGATTGGTGTGCCTGCATTTTAGGGACATTAGCCGAGCGCATGCGCCAATTAAATACAAGCAACACCCCTATTTACAGGGTGATATCAAAAAGTTAACGGACCAAAATACGCACCGTAAAAATGATAGATATACTCCTATCTGGTAAATTTAATTAATAAATAATAATGAATAATTTAATAAACTATCTATATCTCGATTTGTAAGGATTATTAATATTAACGACCTATAAATGAACGGTAAAATAAAACAAAGGAACACTTAAATAATCAAATAATAACTATATTGGTCTCTTCTAATCCATTTACACAGTTACAACTCTTACTTGTCTATTGACTCTATATCTATCTATTATTCATTAACCTCCTTTGTTTTTGTTCGACTCCCCCTAGTGGATGTATTCGGCGTTTTCCGTTGCCAACGAGGCGACCAATTTTAACGTTTTAATGGGCACATTGCTCATTTTAGAGGTGGTAGACCAGAAAAGTCTAGTGTTGCCCAGCATATTACAGAAACAGGTCAACGAACAATCTTAGGTTAGTGAAGGACAAACATTAGATTAAGAACAAACATGAATTCTAACAAGAGACCCATCCCGCATTCTAGTTTATACGAACTCTTAAACAAATTCATAACGAATATAATATCCATAATCGTGGTGTTATTGATTTAGAAATTCGTGTTTACTGGTAATGCTCACGACTGGAGCTACGATTAACTCCACGGCGCGAAATTTAAAACCAGATATTTTTATTAACGCAGAATATTGTAAAACATTTTAAATAACATTAAATAATTATAACAAATAATACTAAATATTATCACTGTCTATGAATCAGTCTCTGATTTGCAATTATGAGGTACATTATGTCTTAAAAGTATAAAATTATTAAATATAACATAATTATGGAACACACATGGAAAGCTACCTTAGAAATACAATCTCGTCATGAACCTGAATTAAAAATATTCTGTTTAAGTCAATAACAACAAAACCATTTGCTTTGGAAATAGGTACACAGTGATCAATCTAAATTATTATCATCAAAATTATTTTGTTTTTGTGCAAACCATGATTATAGTAATGTTTATATCATGATTCGGCAACTCCGTGCGCTGCGACATGTTTCTTCAAGGCATATTTAGAATGAAAACTTTCTTTGCACCGACTACATACGTGTTTAATTTCTACGTAGTAACCCCCTTTGACTCGTTCCACTTGTTTCACTTTGATCGAACCCGCGTACGTTCGTTGAGACACTTCAATTGTTTCTTCATCCGATATAAGGTAATCCGAAAGGGTGCGGATGTTTACATTTTTGTTACTATCTTGTGACGTTTTCCCTACATCGACATATTTTTGATCTTTAATGGAACCACAATACTGGTCGTGTGTTTCGCTTAAGTGATCGATTAGATCATTTGTGTCCGTACATAGGAAATTGCAGATATCGCAACAATGCTTCACGGATTTGATATCCTAAAATAATAATAAAAAAAACTTTAAATTGATATTAATACATTAAAGAATTCGGCAATCATAAGGGATGAGTCACCAGATATTATTGTAAGATGAATTTGGTTATTTAAATAAACCACGTTGCGGATAACGCTATGAATACAGCCTTATTATTTATGAAGACTACTAGTGATTAAGTATTGCTAATACCAAATACTATATTAATATACATGGTCAATGGTTAGTTCGGTGGGCAAAATACAGATGCTAACAGTCATTTTTTAGACGACCATCAGTAGCAAACACTACTGATATGGTGGTACTACAGATGTGACATCTGCGTTTCGTCCATGGAACTGACCATTGGCCATATATACAGGTTGGTTGATTTTTGATTGTGCACTCATTATTTCCGTGTGAATCAAGGTACCAAAAAAAATTTAAAGGCTTAACCGACACAATATTTTGTGCTCTTTCCAGTCAGGTAAGATAGATTGCTGTACTTTCAAAAACAAAAGAGGAGCGAATAACAGTTGCTAAATTGAACAAACTGTATTTTTCTGCATATTTAAATAGGTTATGAAATTCTAAATACAGAGACGCTTTTATTTGATCTCCTTAGGCAATAAATAACGTCATAATAACAAAAACCTAAATTACATAAGTAGGCCATGAATTTAATTCACAAAAAGAAAAACAAAAAATCAAAAGGTATCCTACTGCAGGAATTGTTCAAAATGTTGATGCATCCACTGATATACTGCATATTTAATTTTTTTTCAGGACTAGTGCAAGTATGTTACATTTCACATTCAAGCTAACGAAATTATCAATGGGTATTCAGCCATATTTGTTACCGTTGTTTCAAAGGACACATTTCAAACTACGTTTTGTACTGTCAATAAAAAGGCGCCACTTGGCAGGTGGTTATTCTGAAATATGCATTTTTAAGGGTCGTCTTATATCGTTACAGAATACCAGGTAATTTTCCCGCGAGAAAAAGGGCAGGACCTGCTGCCCTCTGTTACGATAAAATGTATATATTAATACCTGGATAAAACAGATTTTTTTTCATTTAATTCGAGAGCCCTTTAAGAGGTTCAGGTCTCTAATGAGATCATTCAGCTCTTGTTGGTTGAAACATTGGCGGCTTGCTGAATCTGCACCAAAATCACTGTCATTTTCTGATTGCATACATTGAACTTCATCAGTCGTTGGTGGTTCTGTATCATCTTCTGGGAGTCCAAGCAGACAGCTCAATGATGGAATGGGTATTTCTTCAGAATGCAGTATCGGTCTCTTTGTTGACTCTAGATCAGGATATATCCATTTGTGTCTATTGTTCGGATTGATGATTTTGTTATTTACAAGGCGCAAATGGCAGTTATCGCCATGGTTTCTAGTTCCCTACAAACCATGGGTGCCCCAAACTTTAGGCACTTCCTCTTTCCAAATGTCTACTGCAACAAATGCTCAACCCTTGTTTTACATCAGAAGGAGCTCAAGATTTATCCTGGTATTCCAAGTGGACGTCAAAATAGACCGGATAAGTCCTTTTCACAAGGTCAGAAATAGGTTATTTATTTTCATTCAAAGTTTATTCACTACATACATAAAAGAGAAAGTCTGGATGATTCACAAACATACGTATGCTTTTGGATGGCATCCAGATGGTTTGAATTAAATGTTTTATTACTAAAGAACGGCGAAAAATGATAGTGGGGGTTAGTTTTGCCCTTTATCAGAAACTAAAATCAATGAATCTACGAAGATGGTATGGGAAATACCCGTGTTTGATGACAAATGGCGCTTTGTGTGAAAATCTGCATTACCGACCGTGAGTACTAATCTTTAGTCGACATCTACACTGACTCTATCACTGAAGCTATTCGCGAGATGGGTGCCGCGTCTGCTGACGATTTATCAGAAACGGAATCGCGTGACGTAATACGAGTGACTTTCTGCGGGGTTATGTGACCGTTGCTTAGACATGGATTCATCACTACACGCTGGAAACCAAAACTCAGCCAACACAGTGGGTTTCCCGGCGAACGAGAACCAAAGAAGGCAAAGACGATACCATCAGCCGGAAAAGTTATGGCGACGGTTTTTTGGGATTCGCGAGGTAGTATCTTAATGGATTATTTTGATAGAGGACGAACGATCACGGGTCAGTACTATGCTAATTTATTGAACCGATTCGACGCTGAAGAGGAAAAGGCAAATCGTGTTTCATCATGATAATGTCCCGACCCACTCATTGGCAGTTGCAGATCCTCTTATTTTATATACATTCAATGGCAATCGCATTCTCACGCGTACGACCATCCCTACGAATATCTATGGTAAAATTACGGCGTCATCCCTCGCGATTGGCCGCCGCGTCACGCGATCGCGTCTAAGCCAATAATGTTATATGACGCGCTATGATCGAGAATCGATTGGCTAAGAACGCACCCCTTTGCGCAAGTGCCAATGTTCTTCAAGCAGTTAAGGGACAGATCTCGTCAAGTAATCCGACACAGAGGTTGTGCGAAGGCCCAGTCGTAGCAAAAGTTCATCGAAGTTTTAGAAAACAGTATGTTTAATTTTGCTGTGTGCAAATACCGCGTAACTGCAGGCCTGTGAGGTGTGGTTACGACCGTCCAGATTATTTCTTGGAATCCTACATATTGTGATGGGGCCATAGGGAATTCCCCGAGGCGTGGCCGATATATATACAGTGACCAAGTTGGACGACTGCTAATCGAGCTACTGAGGGAAAAACTTCCGCATCTCAGATAAGTTGCAATCTATGTTATTCCGCACGTAGTCCGAAATCTCCCTAAATTCATCGTATCGCTATACTCCACGTCGCATCCAACGAACGAGTCGCGTGCGTCACTTTTACTCAACGGACGAAAATTCAAGGTCTGCACCGTGACCGCTAAGATTTAACTTTCACAAGACATTTCGTATAACCTTTTTAACGAGGTCAGCAATTACTTAGTAAATTTAACTGTTCAAAATTCATTTATTAGTTTAGTAATCATTAGATAACGTAAATTTTACTTGAAAGTGGTAAGTTCATATTAGTTTAGTTTATTTGTTATGTATAAATATGTATGTACGATATCTCGCAAATTAGCCTCGTCTAGAGCATAAAGAAAGCCAATGTAATATTCTTGTAAATGAACAAAGGACATCCGAATTTCTACACATTGCATGTATACTCCGCGTATAAATGTGAACCGACCGCTCCTATAATCACCGCCTAGGCGTGTGAAGGTTATGTAGGTAATTTACTTGTATTCTTTTTGTCTTTCTCTACCCATTAATTAGATCGCATTTTCATTTTAAATTACTGTATTCTTTTTCTAACTGTATGTGTATCGTCCATCGATCAAACAGACCGATTGACGATTTGTTAATGTATTTATTTATGCAAACTTCTGAACAATCAAATTTATCATATATGTACCGAACTTGTAATCAGTGACGTAGACAAATTTCCTGCAATATATATATATACTCTGTTTACTTAATCGTGCCCTTGACTTTCATTTCACCATACGTACTTACACCCCTAACATCCGACCCTTTTCCGACTTATGAGCAAAGTCCAGTACTGAAGAAAAGTTCGGTGGCGCCAAAATTAGACCGTTTGAATTGATGAAGTCACCCACCCAATCTTTGCTCTGCTAGCCGTAAGCCAGCACTTCTGGACCTCAAAGTAAGTAACGTATCTTGGAACGTCGAAATATTTCGTCAAGGAGCAACATCGGCGCCGTAGGCTTATTTCTTTTGGTCTAACAAGTAAGTTATCATTAACTAACTGGGAGTACAATACACCATTGAGACTCATTCTTTACGATTGGCTGAACTACATCACGATCTCAAGACAAAACACCTACCTTATTCTCCACATTACTGCATTTATCACTTAAGGGGGTGTTTACTTTCGCCATACCACGATGCTTCTTGCCGGTGTGTATCCCACGCAAACCCACGTTCGACCTACTTTTGTGATAGTCATACAATTCGCAGTCGAATGGCTTCCTTACTGCATGTGCTTTGACATACATTTCAGATTCAACACATCCAGCCATTAATTTTTTCGAACAACATTTACCGACGCATTGAAATTTAACATCGATATTCCCTACATTTCGTTCCTCGATTTTTATACCCTGCATTACTACCGGATTAATGTCAATTAATTCTGTATTACTCGCCATTTCATTCTTTAATGCTTCATCGTTATGTATCTTTTGTTTTATCTCAAATTCATTATCGGTTGATATCGAAGTATTGCTTTCGACGTCTGTGCTTAAGAAGACATCTTGCGTGTATGTTTCTCGTACGTAAACAGCATTTTTGGTGGCTTCTAATGTTTTAACGTCATCGGAGGAAGAAGCTGAAATAAAAATTTCTTTTACTAATAATTCCATTGAACACCAGGGTAAAGCAAATTATGCAAGGTGCATATTTTCCCTGTTAATGCAAAAATGAATGTATTTTCTTGCATATTTTTCCGGAAAGTTGCATAAAACTATGACATTTTCCATGCACCCTTGGATAAGATGTGGTGAGCGCAAAAAAACAACAAAAAATATGTTTTCGAGGGGGTAAGTAAATTTGTCTACAAATCTAGAAGTGGAAGAAACATATGAAAGTCCCAATATCGTAGCGTTTGCCAAAGCCCAAAGAATAAGATGGCTGGGGCAACAGTCAAATTCAGATTTAAATCAAATTTGGCAGAGTCTAAGAGTACCTTGGTATAAAAACAGAACCATTTTCTGTTTCCGTCCAATAGCCCGATTTCGGGGTACAGCCCCCCTCAAAGATTTGAATGATTATAAATTTTTGTAAATATCTCGGAAACTATAACAGATCAAATTCCTTCTTTTTTGTAGAATATAACTTGACGTATATTACATAGTCCCAAAGAATTATTTGCGGAAAAAATAATAACGGACGATCGGGTACCCCATACCCTCCATTTTTTTGAATTTTTTTATTTTTTTACAAATAAAGTCGGTATTATGTAGAAAACCTATTAGCAAATTTAGAGTTAAAAACAATTATGATAATTAATAAAAGATATGAGAAATGATAATGAGATATTACTTGTCATTGATTGTGGTTATATATATCTAGATATTTATCTAGAAATTATTTATTATTTCGATAACGTTTGATAACGTTAAAATGAGCATAGGCGGTCGTTAGAAATAAGGTATGAGAAACATTATTTTGTGAAGATCAAATTTACAGTTTGGCAGGATATTCTATAGAGCAATATTAATATAACTACCATGTTTATCATTGACATAATTATACATATAGTAATTATGCTATGTAAGTATTGCCATAATGATGGTCAGGATAAATATTCAAAACAATAGCAGGTTTTTTTACAAATACTACACAAGGGCGTAGACTCTGCATCTTTTGAAAAACAAAACTCTAGAGGATTTTTAAATGATTCCGGCCTTTCATCCACATATCCACTCTTATACCACGAGAATCGTGGCGAAGAAAACTGATTGTGGGTTAGTGATTGCCGCTTAATAATACTATTTCTCTGTTGCAAACGCATGTCGCAGTTCATAAGTATCACTGTATCAGAAAACGTTCTAATACATTTTTTTCCGTAATTTAAAACCAAACACATCTAGAGATTGTACCATTGCCCTTGTTTTTTAGGGATATTCAAAATGTTTACAATTTTATCTTTTGGCACCAATTTCTAAAGTTCGGTAACACATTCTTCACTTCATGAATCGATCAGGGGAATACCTTTTGATCCTGCGTTCGGCAAGAAAATATCTGTTAGCCAGGTTGTGAAATTATTTGAAGTGAGCTTTCCAGGCGGCGAAGAAGAAATATACACATTTATGGGTCTAAACAATCACACCTCGAGGTCCAAGCGTATTCGTAGATTCCTTTAATACCAAGAATAATGCATCTGCTGAAATGGCTGGTAAAATTGTATAACTATGTGTTGTAGCGTGCGAACATTGCACAACACTGTCAACGATTTTCTGACCCTTTACTGCCGAAGTACGACCGGGTGTATTTATAGATTAAATCTACTCTCATCGGCGTTGTATACGTTACTTCCGCTGATACTAGTGATATGGAGTTTGACTTCCTTAATAAAATTATTGCTTAACAACCGTAGGTCTTTCATACCAGCACGTGTAATAAATTTTGTTATTTTGCGTGACACAATATAATGTACTTTCTTGAAGTGCCATATCCACTAATGTCCTGCTTTAAACGTGTCGTGTCCAATTTCTTGTTTAGCTTCTGAAGCCCAGTTTCGAAGGTCCATCGTCGATGATTTCTTGAAATTTTGTAAGAACGTATTCTGTAATAAACCGTAGTTTATCGGTATGCGAGCCATCTCTGTTAATGCTTTCTTCCCATCTATATAACTGCGATATAACCTTTCTGAAATGATGTTTCATGGTTTGGAGAGAACGTCGCTTGGTTTTGCCACTTTTCCAGTATTCTACAGCTTTCATCTACGTCAACAACACTGCCTCCTTCTTCAGGAACACATGCAATATTTTCATAATTGTCTTCTTCGTCTTCTGCTACATCTTCCACAAATTGTCATTCATGTGGTTCTTCTAATAGTTCAAACTCCAATCCCGTTACATATTCAAAAGAGAACATGTTTTCTTGTTCAGCACTTAATATATCCTTCAACGAATCATGCAACTCAAGCTCTTCAGACGTCAAAAGAATTACTGCTATGTTAGCTACTTGAAACGTTACGAGTAAAATGTTCAACACATTAACTATATTAATCCCTACCATTAAGCTAAACTGCAAATTTACACTGCACAAAAAAATGCTTCCGATATATAATTTAAAGCGACCACCTTATATACGCATTACGATAATGGCGTACGTAATAGATCACTTGTACTTTTAGTTAATCAATATTTACGTCGATACATCCATCAGATTACATTACAAAATTTCTTGGAAACGTTATCGAAATAATAAATAATTTCTAGATAAATATTTATAACCACAATCAATGACAAGTAATATCTCATTATCGTCTCCTCGTATCTTTTATTAATTACCATATTTATTTTTAACTCTAAATTTGCTAATACGTTTTCTACATAACACCGACTTTATTTGTGAAAAATAAAAACAAAAAATTCAAAAAAAAATTGGGGCTATGGGGTACCCGTTCCCCCGTTATTATATTTTTCCGAAAATAATTCGCTTCAACTTTGGGACTATGTAATATAGTTCAAATTATATTCTACAAAAAAGAAGGAATCTGTTATAGTTTCCGAGATATTAACAAAAATTTAAAAATCATTCAAATCTGGGGGGGGGGGCTGCACCTCGAAATCAGGCGATTGGGCAGAAACAGAAAATGGTTCTGTAATTATACCAAGGTACTCTTAAACTCTGCCAAGTTTCATTTAAATCTGAATTTGACAGTTGCCGGTGTTCCCTTGTAAGCAGAGAAAGGTTACCAAGGTTAGTCCTTACAAGAAAACCAATAGGAAAAAAGAGAGGGAGAGACCAAGAGAGAGATCTAAGAAAAAATGAAATTAGGAAATTGGAAGGAGATAGTAGGGAATAGAGAAAAATGGAGAAATGCAGTCCGTAGAGCACTTCAAGTTCCTAATATTAGTATTTTATTAGCTCTAGGCCATCACGGCCTGTAGAGTAAATTATTATTATAATGCATGTAGCTTGTCTGTAATCAACAGTTTTGCAAAAGCAATAAGAATGTCCACATATCAATGACTTCGTTTTCAGAAGTTTTATCACATTCTTTATTTGTTAATAAGCAGTATTACCACATCTAAAAACTAGGGTTTCTTAAAGCTATGAATATTTTCGATATGTCTATTTAATAATGAGACTATGATTCCACCTTTATCATTAGGAAATATGTCATTAGTCTTTTTTTAATTTATACGAACAAGAAGATATGTACATAACAAAATTTTTGAAAAAATAAGCGAGACCTAAATTCTAGACTTTTTGTACTTTATCTTCAAATATTTACATATTTTAGTTCTATCAAACCTTTATTTTTTACTTTTTCGTTTGCTGTCGGTTGAACTGGAAGGCTTAATGATCCACCTTCTTCTACCATTCTACTAACAGAAAATTCCTTCTCAAATATCTGTAATTCTCTGGGCTTTGGTATCCTTTCAATAAAACTTTCTTGTGGCAGATTTTGAGAAGGCACAGCAGTTTTTCTCAATCGAAGACATATATCTGGAACATCAAAACTATAACTACTTAATACAAATTTTAATTTTATTTCTAAACACTGACATACTTGGTGACACATAATCGTCTTTAACAAAATGCAAACAGCAGACTTTCATATGTGAATTGACCACCGATTTACCCACTCTCATTGCCCATGCTTTGTTTCTATCCATTCTTTCTAAGATACCCATTTGGTTGGTAGTATACACATAGCCACTGTTTTCTTTGGGGAATCCATGGAAACTATATTTCCATGCATCTTTTCTTGTGTTCATATCACAGCCATATACACAGCAGGAAAGATTACTATTTCGTTTATTCATTGCCGTTATATGGTGAATACAACCTAAATATTAACGTTGTGAATCTAAATTACACAATTTCTAGATTAATCAATAATAAATATTTACCGCTTGAAGCTTCTGCGTGTTAATGCTTCACAGATAAAAAAATGGCACGACTTCTAAAAAACGCTTTTAGTTATGTAGATCCAGGTAGGGTTATCTATGTGTACATCAAAAATTATGGTTGTCCGGCATTTAACTCGTCGGGATATCTGCAAACCACACTCCTTTCTACAGGGTCATATCAAAAAGTAAACAGACCAAAATACAGGCCATAGAATTAACACAATTTAATAAATACCTAAAAACCACAATACTACCGTAGTAACCGTTGTATTTGAAATTAAAATTTTTAGGGTCTTTCTTTTTCTGCAGCCTACCTGAGTTGGGGCTTATATGGGAATATGTTGAATTTTTAAAATAGCAAATGTCCACGATTACAATGGAATATAGCTATCAGGCCTACGAAAAGCTTATACTGGTTTTGGCAACAAACAAGATGGCCGCAAGCCTAAGTACCATACCACGGTATAGCTACCAACCATTAAACGAGAAATAGAATTCCAATAATGGAATTAATGTTGGCAATAAAACTACGAAATACTTAATGTTTAATGTTGAAAATGCGATCAACCTCCAATATTTCTAAATGTGATATTTTGGTAAGAATTTCAAGGAAATT